>JAZKJV010007914.1:0-187607 GCA_037367405.1 Ottelia alismoides
TACAGTGATGAATCACATATCACCAACAAGTCACAAGAAAACATCAGTTCTCTACAATACTATTATCCTATTATGGTGACTAGCCAATCCTCTTTTCTAATCTAAAAACTAGTCCATCTTTTTTCAAAAAATCATACAGTGGACCATTTAAAAACTTAGGAACTAAATATCAAGATCATCAGTTCTCTACAATACTATTATCCTATTATGGTGACTAGCCAATCCTCTTTTCTAATCTAAAAACTAGTCCATCTATTTTTCAAAAAATCATACAGTGGACCATTTAAAAACTAATAGAAAAAGGTCTGAAATATTTGTTAATTTGAATAAAATTAATAAACATCCATTCAAGTTATACTTGTAGTGGAAGATTAGCATGCTTCAATGGACATGCAAAATTAATATGATTCAAATTAGCATTTAAATTAACATACAAGATTAAAAATATAAATATTATAGAAATAGAAATTATATGAGGGATGAGAGGGGCTATGAATGAGGAGGAGGATTGGAGCAAGGAGGCAACGGAGGGTGACGGTAAAGGGTGGCGGTGGAGTTCGGTCGCGGAGTCTGCAAATAAGAGACGAGAAGGGAGGGATGACTTATGAGGGGGAAGGTAGCAAAGGGAGGAGAACGACAGTGGAGGAGGAGGCTGGGAAGGTAGGGTAGTCATTAGAGGGCGACAACGGAGGGCTATCGTGGAGGACGTAACCTAGAGAGGCGGAGGATGATAGAGGGGTAGTGGGGAGGGGAGGGGGTGACAGAGGGAGGAGAATGGCAGGGGAGGAGGAGGCCGGGAGGGTAGGTGGTCGACGGAGGGTGGAGGTGGTCGGTGGTGGCTGGGTTCGAAGGAGAGGGGAGGAAGGTTTGGAGGGAGGGTGTCGAGGGAGGGGGAAAGAGAAAAGGTGTGCACTGGGAGAGAACAAAGTGTCATTTAGATTTTAGGGCAGTATGATTCACGGCAATCAAAAGACCACCGCTTCATTATTTGTGATGTTAATGTTTACGCGACGGCTAGACGTCTGCTGCAAATAATCTTTGACTTATTAGCAACGTTCAGTTACCGAGCCATAGTAAATATAACCCATTAGAGGTGGGCAACCTCATTCGCCGCTAATAATCCAACGTAAATACTTCATTTTATAGTAGCGACTAGAGAGATATGGTGATGAAAATACTCGATGGTATTATCCAAAGATAACAAAAAAGTAGATTGTCATGGAGCAGCCAAGGTTGGCTGCTCCATGAAGTAATTTCCCTTTCCTTTATATATATATATATATATATAGAGAGAGAGAGAGAGAGAGAGAGAGGAGTGATCCTATGAGAGCCAAAACCTATGAGAGCATGAGAGCATGCATTCTAGACCACATGATTCAACCAGGAGAGAGAGAAGACTAGGAGAGAGAAAACAGAATCATGTGGTCCAGAATGCATGCTCTCATGCTCTCACATTTTTTTGCTCTCATAGGATCACTCCTCTATGTGTGTGCGTGTGCGCGCGTGTGCGTGTGTGTATGCGTGTATATATATGGGAAAAATGTTGCCCCCTAGGGGTAGCCAACATGGTTGCCCCCACCCCATTTTTCGTAATTTTTTTTATTTTTTTGGAAAAATATCACCATGTATATTCATCCCTATATCCCTCCTATATGTCATTCGAATTTCGTCAGAAACAGAGACTCCTACGGCCTCCATCCAGACGTCATTTTTTTAACGGTCGCATAATTTTTTAAATCGACCCTGTCTGGATGGAGGCCGTAGGAGTTTCTATTTCTGATTAATTCGAATGGCATATAGGAGGGATATAGAGATAAATATACATGACGATATTTTTCAAAAAAATAAAAAAATTGTCCAAAAATGGGGTGGGGCAGCCATGTTGGGGACAGTCCATCAACCCATATATATATATATATATATATATATATATATATATATATATAGAGTAGGGAGTATACACTACTAGGGATGCAAATGAACGAATACGAATGCGAATTCAGGTCATACCATAACCATGTCCATATTATTTTACGAATACGAATACGAATGTTACACGAATGTAAAAAATCAAGATCCATATCCTCAAAATACGAATATGAATACGAATACAAAACGAATCTTTTACGAATGAATACGAATATGCAAACGAATGTTAACTTTAACATGAATATAAAAATATAAATAAAAATATACCTAGATTATTTGGTGACGACTTCCGCATAACTTCCATCTTTTGTTTAATCACGTCCCATGATTCAAACAAGCAGCATGTGCTGTATAAAATCTACATTATATGCCATAATATAAGAGATCCTCTTGTGCAATCACATAAGAAATGGTAGAATTGAATGAACATTAGAAGAATAAGATGCTATACCAGATCGGTCGCAGTTGCGAGGGAGGGCAAGGGAGGCGCTTGCCTCTGGCTATGAGGGAGGATGAGGGAGGTGAGGGAGGACGGCTGCGGCAGCGGCTGCGATGAAGGGCAAGGGAGAACGGCTGGCGGTGGGAGGTGGGGCACAAGGGGCGCGGAGGTCGGGAGGGAGGGAGGCTGGGCGCAAGGGGGGCGATAGGCGACATGGCGGTGGGTGCAGGATGGGCGCAAGGGGGGCAGAGGTCGGGAGGCTGCGGGATGGCCGTAAGGGGGCGATAGGCGGCAGGGCGGTGGGCGTAGGCTGGGCACAAGGGGGCCGAGGTTGAAAGGGCGACAGGCTGGCCGCAAGGGGAGCGGTAGGAATCCGGGGGTGGAGGGTGGGCACAGGATGGCCGCAAGGGGCGGAGGTCGGGAGGGTCGCAGGCTAGCCGCAAGGAGGGAGGAGGGAGATAGGTCGGGGTCGAAGGGGTTGGGAGTCGGGGTCGTGGGTGGTGGGAGTGGGCGGCAGGGGAAAAAATTTGGGGGGAGGGGGAATAAACCCTAAGTGTATATTTTAAAATAAAGATATAAATAACGAATATTCGTATTCGTAACTGGATTCGTTTTTTTTCGTGTTCGTATTCGTATTCGTATTCGTTAATCGAAGATTCGTATTCATATTCGTATCCGTGTAAAATTTGTTTAGAATACTCGTATTCGTACTCGTATTCGCCTGTTTTAGAAAAACAAGAACCATATCCTCTTATAAACGAATACAAATACGAATGAATACGAATATAACTGCACCCGTTTGCATCCCTATACACTACGATGCACGCAAGTTTACATGCATTGATGATACAAACATCCATTTTTTGTTTTTTTATGAAACCATGGGGAATCTACTTAGATTGATTAGTAAAATACATGTTTCAAATTTTATATAAAATAGTTATTCCTAACATGTCCATCTAGAAGGGGTCCATTTCATCAATTTTAAGATCATTAAAATTTGAAGGTCTTGATGAAGGGGATATATGTCTTGAGTTAAGTTGAATTTGGAATGGCACTATGGTGATGCATGGTGACGATGATAAAGTTTACGAGGGAAGGAAAGAAATCTCTCTGAAATTATGATTGTCAATCATTTGGGAGATGGTTGTTATATTTGAATGACCACATAAAATTTTGATTATCTATTTTGAGATTGAGAAACTCAGCCATGGCCGGTCCCAAGTCCAGTTAAATGAGGATGGTTGTGTTAGGTAGCCGACAACCAGCGTAAAACAATTGGAGGCAACTTCCTAAATATATATATATATATATATTAAATAGTATTTAAGAAGTTGCCTCATGATAATCGGATCTTTTCAACATGGATATAAGCAAACATACAGATTTTGTTGGGGCATTCCCTACTTGTGACGTGTTGCATCGCCCGAATGCAATGAAAAATTGGCAAGGACCACCACATCACAACATGGATGTTGTTTAAAATTTGCAAGGGTTCTCACATGAGGAACGCATGCGGGTAATTAAGCTAGTTTCGTTGCATCACCGCTCGGATGCTGTCCAAAATTTATAAGGGTTCCCGCATAATGGACACACGCGAGTAAAGAAGCTAGTCCAAAAGAGATTGCAATGGAAGTTGCGGATTGGTAGCTGGAATATTGGCACTTTAACTAGAAAATTGATGGAGGAAGTGGATACGATGGAAAGAAGGAAGATTCATATACTATGTCTTCAAGAGACTAAATGGGGAAAGAAAGCAAAGGAGATCGAGAAGACATGCTTCAAACTTTGGTATTCAGGTAAAGATAAGGATAGAAACGGTGTTGGAATGGTTGTTCATAAGGATTTGAAGGATTGTGTAGTTGAGGTGCAAAGATTCGGGGATCGGATTATTTTACTAAAATTGATGCTTGAAGAAGATAGTCTGAATATAGTCTCAGTTTATGTACCGCAAATAGGCTTAGATGAAAGGATCAAACAAGTTTTTTGAGAGGATCTAGACAAGATTTTACAATGAATTCCACAAAGAGAGATGATTTGTATAGGTGGAGATCTTAATGGACATGCGGGAAAAGATGCTTCAGGGTATGCTAGTGTTCATGGAGGACATGGTTTTGGGTATAGAAATGAAGAGGGAAAAGTCATCCTGGATTTTGTAACAGCATATGATCTTTTCATGACAAACACTCTCTTCAAGAAGAGGGAGGAGCATTTAATTACTTATAAGAGTGGGCCAACTAGAACATAGATAGCTTACTTTGCGTTGAGGAGAAGAGATCGGTTGTGTTGTAAAGACTGCAATGTATTCCCAGGAGAGAGTTTGACAACCCAACATCGTTTGTTAGTCTTGGATGTACAAATAAAAGGATCGGTAAAGAAAAGGAGGGTTCCTAAGATCACTAGAACTAGATGGTGGAATCTTCCACTGAAGCAATCGAGCTTCAAGGAGAAGATTTTAGAAGACTTGTCTTGGGATTGTAACAGAAGTGAAAACGAGATGTGGGAGGCAGTAGCATCTTGTATCCGAAAGGTTGCCAAAGAGATGCTAAGCGAGTCAAAGGGAGGAGCTTCATGTCAAAAGGAGGCTTAGTGGTGAGTGAAGGGGTCCAAGAGAAGCTAAAAATTAAAAGAGCATGCTTTAAAGCTATGTCTAAGTATAGAACAGAGGAAACTGTCACAAACTACAAAATAGAGAAGAAGGAAGCAAAGAAGGTTGTAAGCGAAGCTAAGTCAAAAGCTTATGAAGTTTTGTATAAAAATCTTGACTCAAAGGAGAGCCAAAAGAATATATTCAGGTTGGCCAAAGCAAGAGAAAGAAAGATCAAAGACCTTTCTCAAGTGAGATGCATTAAAGACGAGGAAGGTCACGTGCTTGTTACTCAGAATGATATAGAGTCTAGATGTGAGCAGTACTTCCATAAACTTTTCATTGGGGAAGGAAATAGAGAGATCACTTTGGGTGATCTAGCCAGTAGTGAAAGTTATTTGAATCGTGCAAGCTATAGACGGATACGAAGAAAGGAATTAGATGAGGCTTTGAAGGTTATGAGACCTGGTAAAGATGTAGGACCGGATGACATCCCTATAGAAGTATGGAGAGTTTTAGGTGAATGCGGTTTGACTTGGCTTACGAATCTATCCAATGTTATTTGGCGAAGCAAGAAAATGCCTGAAGATTGGAGGAGTATCGTGGTGCCTCTTTATAAGAATAAAGGAGACATTCAAAATTGTTCAAATTACAGAGTTATCAAGATGATGAGTCACACTATGACAATTTGGGAACGTGTGATCGAAAGAAGGTTGAGGCTAGTTTCCAACGTAAAAGAAAACTAATTTGGATTCATGTCAGGTCACTCAACTATTGAAGCCATCCATTTGCTGAGGAGAACAATGGAGATTTATAGAGTTAAAAGGAAGAACCTCCATATGATCTTTATTGATTTGGAGAAGGCTTGTGATTCTATCCCACGAGAGATATTGTGGAGAGTTTTGGAGAAGAGACAAACATGTCCTATACATTAACCTCATAAAGGACATGTATGATAGAGCTTTATCTTGTGTAAGGACCCTGTCTGGGAAGACTAGCTATTTTGACATCAACATTGGTTTACATCAAGGTTCAACTTTGAGTCTTTTTCTTTTTACGTTGATTATGGACGAGTTGACAAGTCACATTCAGGATGAGTTCTCTTGGTATATGTTATTTGCTGATGATATTATGTTGATTGACGAGACTAGAGATGGAGTAAATGAGAAGCTTGAGGTCTGGAGACACGAGATGGAGAGTAAATGATTTCGTATAAGTAGGGCTAAGACGGAATATATGGAGTGCACCTTTGGAAGCAATGGTGAAGGAATCGAGGTGAAGATTGATGATGATAACATTCGAAAGAAAGATTCTTTTAGATATCTTGGATCTATTTTGCAACATGATGGGAAAATTGATGGAGATGTTACTAATAGAATAAATATTGGCTACTAAAGTGGAGAGGAGCCTCTGATGTTCTTCGTGATAAGAAAATTCCTTTAAAAATTAAAGGAAAGTTTTACAAAGTAGTCGTGAGACCTGCTATGCTCTATGGATCTGAATGTTGGCCTGTGAACCATAGACATGTGCAGAGAATGGCTGGAGCAGAACTGAAAATTCTAAGGTGGATGTGTGGACACACGTAAAGATCGGATTCTGAATGATGCAATCAGAAAGAAAGTTGGTGTAGCTCCGATCGAGGATAAGATGCGAGAAAACCGCTTAAGATGGTTTGGTCATTTGTAAGAAGATCGGCTAATGCACTAGTTATGAGATGCGAGTATTGGGATGTTGGGACGACTAAGAGAGGACGAGGACGGCCCAAGAAGTGTTGGAAAGAGATCATACAAAGGGATCTTAATTTTGTGAATATAAGCTGCTCGAGATTCACCCAAGATAGATCAGAATGGAGACAAAGAATCCATGTAGCCGATCCTACTTAATTGTGGAAAAAGACTTTGTTATTGTTGTATATTTTGAGATTGAGAAATATATTTCTATGAATATATGTACCTGTGTGTGTGGTACACATGTTGCTCAAATTAACAACATCCAAAAGAATGAATTTCTGGGATTGGATAATGCTTGAGGCTGACTTAATTAGATGTTACATTTTGGGCGTTCGCAGTTAGTTGAGATGAGAATCGGTGGATCTGCATTGATGTGATATTTGGTGTGTTTGGATGACGAGGCTGATGTGATACCTCCGGTTCGTGCCTCTACGAGAGTTAAGTCCGCATTTTGTTCCTACTCGTCTGATTGTGATTTTATCAATAAAAAATATTAAAAATATCTTCTTGGTGTCAAATTCCATGCTAAGATATTCTAATTTTAGTAAGGAATTTTATACTTGCACCCTCCAAGGTCTTTCCGATAGTAATTATACCCTTATTTTTTTTACTTCCACTTGTATCCCTTTTTTCTTTACAAAATTTATTCTGCTATTGTGATATAAGAGCGCATGTGTAACGATGGAAGGACAGTATTGTGAATTTTGCTGTCAGAATATCATGAGAATTATTAGGAAAACTCATTTAAAAATGCATAAATTAGATAGTTATATCAAGTGTATTAATACCTTGTTATAGATTGTTACCTAATTTATATGTAGAAAATTACATATGCCACCTATGTTTCAAAAATAATTTAAAATTAGGACTCAATATAATATGAAATATGAATAATTTTATTACAT
The DNA here is from genome assembly GCA_037367405.1 of Ottelia alismoides. Lineage (NCBI taxonomy): Eukaryota > Viridiplantae > Streptophyta > Magnoliopsida > Alismatales > Hydrocharitaceae > Ottelia > Ottelia alismoides. Next base: position 7,591 of record JAZKJV010007914.1, read on the forward strand.
AAATAAACGTACATGATACTGATTTTTACCACTTAGGTATGTAGAAAAATCATGATCACAAACAAACTTGGATCTGGATCTTTTGTCAACTTATATCACCTTTTCTTTATCGTAAATTAATTGCATTTGATATAAAAGATCAGAATCACCATGTTCTTGTGTTGTTCACCTTAACTCCTCCCATGAGGCTAGGTTAGAATAGTAACATTACATCAGAGAAATATATTTGCTCAAAGAAGTGTGACCTATTGACGTTTGCATCACTATTGTAGAAAGGTTTTACAACACGAGTGGTTATTGCACCTAAGGTTCTCCAAAGTCCATCTAATGATCATGATTCACCGGGAAAACAATCCAATTATGCAAAGCTATCCATACCAAAAAACTAGGTACTTTGGATGGCAAATCACCGACACCAACAAAAAGATAACCTAGAATTGCCTCCTGAATAGAGACCTCTTGTGTTGCTTGTACACCCCGACCTCTGAGATCTAGCTCAAACAGATGATGCTATGATAGTAGGGATGCAAACGACGGATACGGACATGAGTGGTGCTACCATCTCATTATCCATGTTTAAATACGAATACAAATAGAAATACAGATATTGACAGGCGTGAAAACTATTTACTATATCATTAAAAAAGACACCGATCACATGCAAATAGCATTAAAAATACTCTATAAATGAGCTTAAATATACAATGATTGTAAGGACTACACATGATATAAATATATACTAAATGTGCTTATATCATAATAATTATACCAAGTATGGTAAAAAAAGAGTATGAAATTATGTTGTATATGGTTAACTTAGCCATGGCCGATCCCAAGCTTACGTAAATGAGGATCGTGCTAGGTAGCTGATAACCATCGTAAAATCGTGGGAGACAAATTCCTAAATACTAAATAGTGTTATTAATTGAGAATACTATGTAGGAATTTACCTCAAGCCAGTCGGATCTTTTCAACATGGATTTATGTGCAAAAATAAATCTACAACTATCTTCAGATATGAAAACAAATATATGGATATGGATACAAATATTTGCAGATATCAACGTGATACATTTTAAAATGGATAAGAATGCAAATGTCAAAAACTATAAAACAAATACAATGGCCAGATCGGGTTCAAATATATCTTTATCCCTTTGCATCGTATAAGTAGCCATAAAATTTAGGGAGTTGGACACGACTACGTGGTGAAAGGTATATGCCAGATAAGTGTCACAGATATCACATAAACATGTTCGGATAAACCTGAGGAGAGGAAGCTCATCTGACAACCATTGCGAAAATCGGAGGAACAAAACATCACATGCCAAAACTCACTACATGCACGATAGCCGAGTTCACCAAACTTGAGATTCTCGACATCGTAACACTTTGCAGGAGAATGGAAACAAACACTAAATGCGTGTATGCACGTTGTGATTTCGACAAGCAGCGTATATACAGTATACTCACACCCGCCATTTCGTGTATAAAGGTTGCTCCTCCCTGTGATATATGATGCTGGATGAGTACAAAATCCTCCACAAATTTCATCCACCAACCTGTGTTCAACTTCAACTTGTGCAAATTCAGGTAGCAGCTGAGCATATCTTCACCAGGGATCAGGTAGGTCTCTACGACCAAACTGTCAAAAAGGATGCATTGAATCTGCAAAATCAAATTTATAAGGCTAACAGGTAAATAGACTGTAAATCGAATTGGAATGCTTCTGCAGTTCTGCATATAGATGTAACCAGAAAGTCAAATAACCTAGCAAATGAACCCGCTCTTAGCCGCGGGATGAGTTTTCGAAATTAGTCATTTTACGAAGGAACATAAAAGGCTTAGATGCGGAGATTCAGGCCATATAGGATTCAGAATCACACATCTAGTGGTGCACTTCACAATTTGATGACTTAAGATGGAAACCTAATATTGATGGTACTGAGGCAAGTTTTGATATATTACTAATGCACACCCGTGCTTTGCATGGGGAAGAAAATCATATTGCTAATCACATGGACAATGATGAAAATATTATTTGTTACAAAAATTAGCTTTTATTTCTGGTGTTTGCAACAAAAGCTATATTCATTAGCAATGATTGACATAAGGTGTAGCAGTTGAATATCTTATTTCTTAACATCAGAATAGCATCAAATCATCCAACAGGCAACCAGATATCATTATGCAAGTTTCATCGTAGCTTCCAAGCTGGAGGTGTTATTGAAGATGTAAATGTATGAAGCTCTCGAGCTTCAAGGGACTTGGAAGCAAGTTGGTTTTATCTACAACTCATTTTGGCAAGGGGGCCTAAGTCTAGATGGAATGCTAAAAATATGTGACTCACATACACATGCATAATTTAAGAAAAGGCCCATGAATGAGCATCTTTACAGTACGCATATTTGACATAACGTATACAAATATCTTCATGGGTACATATGCCTAGAAAAATATTGTTTATAGTAGTGGCGGATCCAAGATTACAAGGGCACAACGACAAATAATAAATAAAAATTATTGTAAGAAAAATAAATAAATCAATATAAATATACATGTGCATAGAGACGTATAAAGAAATGTTTTACAACAACAACAATAAAGCATTTTCCCACAATTAAATAGGGTCGGCTACATGGATTCTTCGCTTCCACTCAGAACTACCTTGGGTCAATCTCGGGATTATATCAAAAAAACTAAGATCCCTTCATAGTCTCTTTCCAACACTTCTTGGGACGTCCTCGTCCTCTCTTAGCCAACTCAACATCCCAACACTCGCATTTCCTTACTGGTGAATCAATTGATCTTTACAAATGGCCAAACCATATGTATAAAGAAATGTTTTGCATATAAAAATTTAGAATTTTTATCAGTTGTGCCCTTCTAGGAAATTGCAATATCAGTTATGCCCCTCTTTTTTGGAATATCAATTGTGCCCCTATCTTCTTGCAAAATTCACAGTTCTGCTCTTTTGTTAAGACAAAGTAGGGGCATAACTGATACTACACAAGGACAGAATTGTGAATTTTACAAGAAGGCAGGACATAAATGATATTCCTAAAAAGGGACGGTATAAATGATTTTGCAATATCTCAAAGGGTACCATTGGTAAAAACACAAAAAATTATGGTAGTGATGGGAGATAAGATGTCAGATACTTAATCTCTTCTTTTTTTAAAGGGTAGTTTACAAATTGGGTCCTCATCTATGAACTCGATCCCAATATGAGTCCCCCAATCTTTCATTGTAACAAATATTGTAACAAATAGGGTACCGGCTCCATTTGCGGTAGCAACATATGATTTTGTCGTTAGAAAGTTCAAATGCATTAACATAACTACCCTTAAATTTTAACTAATCCCCCCCTTCCCGTTCCAAATCCTTGTTTCCATCGACACCCCAACCACCCCTCTATGTGCACAGCCCCCATGCAGGGCTACTCGCGTATGTCGTTACCATATGAAAATGGAAGGAAAATGTGATCTCAAAAGCAGAGAACCCACAAAGACTATATGTGCTCCATGTAAGACGCAAACGAAATCTTCCATGCCATGAATAATACGATTTCCAAATCCGTTCCTTGATTCCATCTCCACCAGTCACTGTATAAATATGAATTTTCATAGTATATCTTCCTGTTTCTTATAGTTAATCTATATTAAAAATCTTCTCGCAGACTCCCGACTCCTCCGCTACATAAAGGCATGAAGTCTAAGACAATTGAGGCATCCGGCAAGCCCACTGACACCCAACGATATGGCAAGGAATAGGGGACTAGGGTGAAGCTTAGCATGGATTCTCAATGACCCCGCCAGCCGCACCACCTTCAGGAAGTGTCGCAAAGGGATCATCAAGAAGGTCAGTGAGCTGAGCATCCTCTGCAACATCCAGAGCGCCGCCATCATCTATGGGCCCAACGAGGCCATGCCGGAGGTCTGGACGAGCATGGACAGAGTGGCGACTGTGCTGAAGAGAATTTATGCGATGTTAGGGTCCGAGCAAACCAAGAAGATGGTGAATTGGGAGAAGTTCCTTGGCGACCGCATCGCGAAGACCTCGATGCAGCTGGAGAACGTGTAGAAGGAGAATGTCGAGGTGGAGTGCACTGCTCTCATATTCCGGTGAATCGTCGACAAGGGGTGCGTGCACATGGAGGAGTGGTTGGGGGGTTGAAGGAAACGAGGATATCGACGGGAAAGGAGAAGGGGGGGGGGGGGGTCAGGTGTGGGCGGAGTATCAGAGATGGAAGGTGTTTGGAAATAATTAAAATTTAAGGGTAGTTATGTCAAGCCTTTCTAATGACAAATTTATATGCATTTACCGCAAATGGAGACAGGACTCTATTTGTTACAAATGAAATATTAGGACTCATAATGGGATCAGGTCCAAGATGAGGACCTGATTTACCCTTTTTAAAATCATGATTTGAAAATCATGCTTTCAATTAATAGAAAATATCCAAATATGCCACACAATAGCTACAAAAATTATGGTCAATTAAACAATTTTAAAGCACCCAAGTAGCAGCTACAACATTAAAGTATTGACTGATAAAAAAAATTTGCTTCCAATTGCATTACCCAATTGGCAAATTGATGTTTGTTTTGCTCAATCATACACATATGCTTACGAAGTACGGAGATATTATAGGTCATATATGAAAAAGAACTAATGTGAGGGAATTTATGTAACCTAATCTGCTGCAATTTAATCCAACTATGCAATAGAACTTTCTACAAACGATCATATAATACATGGAGTATGCTAGGTTACCTTGATAGTGTAGTTGAATCCCATGTAACCGGAGACTAGAGTCTCCCCTCGACCTTTACCTAGACCCTACTTCGACACTTGCCCAACCTATTCCCTCAAAGAGATAAAACCTTAGGGATTGAAAATTATAGAAAACTACGAATACGGAAGCGTATCAAATATAAAGAACAAAGAATGTAAGGACATCAAGATTTAACATCAAACCCTACACCATGAGGAGTGGATGAAACTACGGAAGAACCACCTCAAAGGGTTGTTTATATTGATCTCTCTCATATGTTACAGGTGGTGTGGGGCTTGCCCCACCAGAATGATCGAGTCCCACCAGTAGATGTGGGCTAAACCAATAGATATTGTATTTGGACCATGGAGGGATCCAATTTCCCATCTATGACAAATATAATGCATACTCTAACACTCCCCCTCAAGCTGGAGTTTACAATGCTCAACTTGGACAAATAGAAAGAAATCGCTCACTCACGATTTAAGACACTACTGACATTATCAACTCAATGCATACTCTATTGGTTGCATGATGAGGACGTTGCTTCTCATGCCGTGCTGGTGAGGAGGAACTGAAGGGATGGAGGGTGAACTGAACTGGATCTCCTCGTCAAAGAATGTGTGCTCTATACTGCTTCTGTCGGAGATGCTCACTAAAACGAAACCGGGTTTCCTCGTCGGAGATGCTCCGTACTATACATAGTCATTGAAACTAGATGAGTCTCCACAATCGCAACAACTCCATTTCTCAAAGAGGCCAAACAAAGAACATCGTTGATAATTCATAGTTGATCTCTAAAGAAGGGTCTCTCTCATAGGCTCTCTCAAAGGAATCTCGAAGGATCTCGTACTGGAGTTCATGATCACTGGAGAATGGAGTCTAAAAAAGAGTCTCCTCGTTGGAGAACTAGGTCTCTCTCATATTGACTCAAAGAATGAGATTTCTACTTTGGAGTCCCTATGAATCCACATGAAATCCTGAGTCCATACCGGCTTTGAGAATGAGATCTTTATTTTGGAATACCTATGGTCCATATGAAAATCCTAAGTCGAGCAGATCAAGAGCATGGGGACCTCTTAAACAATGATAGCTCACCTGTGCACCTCAAACTGGTAGAGTCTCAAATCTTGCTTGGAGAATCTGAACCTGACCTGTAGAACTCTAATGCTCCCCCTTTCTCCGATAGTTGTTGGAAAATGTAACATAGACAAAGTTGGGAGAAGAAAATGATTGCGGGGAACAAAGAAAACCAATCTAAAAAAATTGTTTTTTAAGACGTCATCTCTCCCCCCTTTTTGTATGGTTTCTTCTCTCTCTCTTTTTTAAATCAACAATTGGGCCCATATACTTGGCCTAATTTTTTAGGTCCCTTTCTTTTTTTTCTCTAGCCAATTTGGGCCCATAATCCTTTTTTTAATAACTCGGGCCGTAGTCGGCTCTTTCACACTCTCTCCCCTTTTTTAAACTTTCATACTCAGCCCAACCTTTTTCTAATAATTGTTGGAACCAGGACCCCCCCTTAAATGTAAGGGGTATCAGGGCTTTAGGGTCTCCCTCATGGGAACTCGAAGCCTCTGCTTGACCAGATCGCCATCGTCTTGTGGGAGGAGAGCTCGCTGGAGTAGGAGGGAGAGGATGAATCGCCGCAGGGGATTGTCTGGAGAAGGCGGCTTCGCCTGGAGTTATCTTCCACAAGGAGATCTGTATCCCTATCTCCATGGGTGTCGGAGATTCAAGTAGCCTTGATGCTGGAGATGGTTACGACTATGGAGGCACCTTGGAGTTTTTGAATCGCGGATGATGCCACTGAGGAGAACTTGCTGGAGAGGGGTGGTGTCGCATGCAATATATCAAGGCCTTAAATGTCGGTTTCGGTCACCATTTCGGTATCGACTAAAACAGAATTTCGGTGGAATTTCGACCGAAATTTCGGTTATTTCGATCATTTTTTGTACTAGCACCCCCATATTTCGGTCATTTCAGTCATTTCGATCGAATTTCGATTTCGACTGGATATCGATATTCGACATAAATTCGACCGAATTTCGCTGAAATTTGAGGCCATGCAATATATACACGAAAGGAGCATCGTATGAATTCTTCTTTTTCTCCAATTCTCGCACGCAGAGGTACTTCATGGACACTTTTGGGAAGATCATGCGCAGAAGTTGGACCCTGGGTGCATGAGTTGGGTGCTACCTAGTTTGTTGCTTCAGATAGTGTGGGTTTTGCTGTGGAACCCTAACCGTTGTCACCGTACAATTGTGCAGAATTAGGGTTCCAAGAGGAACCCTAGATTTATCTTCATCCTCTTATACCATATCTTGGATTCCAGAATCATAATGTCGTGATCGTCGGAACTTGCACTTGCACATAAAAACATGATCATCCTTGAATCTTTCGAGTAAGCTTTGGAAATGACAATCTAGCAGAATTAGGATTTCATAAAACCACAAAACTTTTCGAACATGTAGATCAAACTTCAGAATTCGCAATCGACCACAACAATGACTTTAAAACTTGAGCAAATCTCAAACATGTACAAATCACAAACATGAACATAATTATACAGTTCACCCGACGACACCGTGAAGGAGGCCAAGCCCCTTCTTTTTTACTAGACAGTCGATCATCCACAGAAGATGACTCTTCTACATGAACCTGAGACGCTTATCCCTTCACCAAGTCCCAAGCGGTTTCACCCGACTCCATAATCAGGTCCACGTCCTAGCTCGCCCACCTTTCCCATTTTCCAAACCCTAGCTCATTTGACTTAATAATCAAGTCCATCCCCAACTTCAGATCCCTAATTTGCTCTGCAACCCACGGTTCGGTCCGAATACCCACACATGTCTACAATGAGGCCTCCTCAAATCCAACTGCCTGGAGAGCACCCTCGCATACGTTGGGACTTCAAAGGAAAAAATCTCCTAATCAACTCCAGGGACGTGATCTTTCCTCGGACATTTTGCCAGTGGCACCCGAGATAATCGGCGTCGATTCAAAATACCATAGCTGAGTAACCCCCTTAGACATGTCGTCGGCTATTCCCAAGATCTTTGGTGTCGACTCAAATTCCTGTAACTAACCTTCCAACTTTGTCATTTTCCTGCCAACGCAGTGCTCTGACATAACCCATGCCAACCACCATGCCCACCGCCACTCATCTACCCTAGTATTACAGCTCAGATCGACAAAATGTAATTATCATAGACCTCTAAGCAGAGCATTAAGCCTTCGAAGGGATATCTAGCGAGAGGGAAGAAGTTGGCTCATATTCAATGTCATTGTAACCACGTCCATCGACTGCCCTTTATGGAGGCCATCCGAAATGAGGGTTGTAATGTGCCCGATTGATGTCAACCTCATTCAAACCTCCTCTAAACTTCTGTGATCCAGTGTGGAATTCCACTCCTTGACGCTGGCTTCTTCCAGTATACCTTCCCAACACATTTGTGGTTAAACACAAGCAACTTCTCAACGCCCTCACTGAAAGCCCTCGTGTGCATACCATGGATCCCTCCATCTTGATAATATCCCATGCGAAAATGCTTCCAATGGCGTAGCCAACATCTTCCATGGTGTCAGCAAGACAATTGTTTGTATTCCTGCAAAGCCCAATGAAAACATGGTTCCCACCCTCCTCCATAACACCAACACCGGACTTCTTAGGTTCCCATCTTCACGAATAAGGACACTTAAATTGACGGTGACTATTTTTCCCACAAGTAAAACACTTCATCGAGTCCCTGCATGCATTCGCATGATGTGCACTACCCCCACATCTCAAACAAACATTGCGGTATATGTTCTCCCCAGTGGACGAAGGTTTCCTATAGTAGGCCCATACCTTCAAACGTTGTTGATGACACTGCTGCCTAACAATCTTCCACGCACCCTCCACAAGAGGCCTCCCATCCCCACCTCTAGCGTACTCCATCCATCCAAAGGTAGGGCCCTCCCCCAGACGGCCATCAAGTTGGCTTGCAACGATGATTCGATACCAAATTGGATATATTCATGGTGCAAGAGTATATCCGATTAGACATCAAAATTTTTTTGAAGAGAGTCAAGGTCTTCCTGTGGTTTGTCGGGCATAACAGGGTTCTTACCTACGAGCGACGAGATCGGTTGCTGCATACAGGGGACTTGAATTGCGATAGGTGTGAGCTGGAAGCCAAAGACTTTGACAATCTACTATTTATGTGCCATCACCAGCTTAGATCTCGAGCTTGGTTGGGGTTTCTTGGCTTCATGTGAACTGTGGCACGAGTTTTTGGAGCGGTATTAGGCGGATGTGTGATAATGGACACGAGGACAGCTCCTTTCCGTTCCCGCTTTTTCGGGCGATTTGGTGCGGTAGAAATGACAACATTTTTCGGGCCCAACATTTTAAGTCAGAAAGTATGTTTAACATTGTTGGGCACTTCGATTGGCCTGGTGCCCATGTAAGATGATTTTTTTGTAATATATTTGCAGAGCGTCCCCACTTGGGATGCCACCCTCTTATAAAAAAAACTCCATGGGAAACTGATTTACATTACTCACAACGCACAAAAGTAGACATCCCCTAAGTAGTCAATGAGGTGAGACAATTCATGCATGCGCTCTCTAATATTCATATTGGTGTATTTTGCATGGATCCCTGCTACCTAAATGGGAACCTTAGAAAAGGATTGCCATTTTTTGAAGGGGATTAGCATGAAAACCTACATCGATGGAGATGAGACAAGATCGCCAGATGAACACTAGGGTACCCATGGTTAGTCTTTTGTCTTGGAGAAAATATTGGTATATGGCATAGCAAGAAGAAGTCTATGCATACCATTCTTAGACCTAAAGCAAACTACCATGAAATGGCACTTGGGGTTGCAGAGATGTTTTGGTTCATATCATGCTCTGAAATATGGGTAATTCCCATTAACCGTCAAATTTAATTGTATTGCGACAACAAAGTCATCATTGATCTTGCAAACGACCTTATGCAGCATGACCGCACCAAGCATGTGGAAGTCAATAAGCACTTCATTCAGGAGAAGATTGATGGACAGCTTTGTCTCCCTTTCATCAGATTAGATGACCAACTGGGTTGCTTTTACTACAGCCCTTGGAAGGGGTGTTGATTAATATGACGGTAGATGAATCTTGGATGTGTATCTGCCCACCCTTTCTCATATGTAAATTGCCCTTCATTGTTTCGTAACTAAGAAAAAACTAGACACCCGAGCGAGGTTATGCAGTCATTCGACTCATTCCCGTTGTTTTCTTTGTGTGTGATTCTACAACTCATAAGAAAAAAGAAAAGAAATAAAAAAATGATAATACAGAAGGGAATATGCTAGAATGCATTTAACATTACCAAATAAGGGCTTCAAGTTCTTCATCCTGCCAAACAGAAAACAATCAGGGCAACAATAAATTTGATTATTCATACTTTCGTAAGAACATAAGAACCAAAAAGAATGAACATAATGATCTCTTTCCACTCGTGAGGCATACACAGTCATGTTAAACTGCTTAAAGAACTACTTACAATTACGATTAGCTATCCTCTACATTGACAACATTTACCTGGCCGCTAAAGCACAAAGCAGAAGAAATAGGACTCAAACGGGTATGGTCAGAAAAAATCTTGGATCATCACACTTAATTTAAGGTCGTGGAGAAAACAGTAGGAACTGTCTTCACTTTGTAATTATCACTCAGCCAACAATAAATTTGGCATGACAGTGAGTGGAGAGAAAGATAAGGTCAGAAAAGGAAAGAGAAAACTACTGCAACTTCTAACTAGATTGTTATGTTACTTGCAAAATAGTTGGAAATACGATTTGATTTCTTTATTAGTCAACTATAATAGAATGGACGTGATTGAAAATATGATCAAGCGCACAAATCCTTCAATTACTGCCTCGCAAGACTTGTAGAACCTACATGTCTCAACAGCAGTAATGTTTATACAAAGGAAGAAACAGATTGAAAGAGTAATCAGTCAACAAGAACGCATAAACTAAGTTAAAAACAAAATCTTTGGAGATAATCCACTTTCAAATCAACAGACAGACACTTAACTAACCAGGCATTACAAAAAATCATTTTAATAATAACTTTTTATTTTAAATAGTATTTGATTGACAAGTGGTTTCTCTTAAGTTTGACCCGTCAAAATACAACAAATCATTTTCCCAGATTAAGTAGGTCGGTTACATGGATTCTTTGCCTCCATTCAGATCTACTTGGGTCATTATCAGGCTTAGATCCAAATAACTAAGAAATTGGATGCCCTTGTTTTCAGCAAAATTTTCAGATCAGCGACTGGAGGAGTTCATGCTTTTGTTGGATCCTCTACGACAATTTGGGGGGCCATCTGAAGGACGAGACCACTAGGTTTGGAGAGGGAGTTCCTTTTCAGTCAAGAAGGCTTATGGGACGATCTGTAGACCTCCTCCATCGAGGTCAGATGACTTGGATAGAGATTGCAGTTTTATCTAGACGCTTGGGTTTACCGGAGACGATCGGTTTTTTCTTATGGCTTCTCAAAAGAAAGAGACTTATGACGAGAGACCGTTGTGCCAGATTCTTCGGGGAGGTTTCTGACAGATGCATTCTTTGTGGGAGTGGAATTGAATCTATTGAATATCTTTTCTTCCTCTGTCCTTGCTCCGTTCCTTTCTGGGGAGATTCCAACCATGACTGGGTTTGTACTCAGAGCCTTGAGTTTTTTTAGGCTTCTATTTTGTTAGTTCAGTAGCGCCTGAGGAAGGATCTGCTTATGTCCCCGACTCTCGTCTAGTCTATCTAGCTTGCTAGAAACGCTCTTCTTTTTTCGGGTCAAAGATTTTATTGTGGAAATGTATGTATACATTCCAGGGGGTTCTTGAGTCATGGCTTGTATAACTGTTAAAGTGTGTACTTTCTTTAATTTTATTTAATTAATTTCCATGGGGCGTATACCATCGCGTGTTTCCCCCCTTTTTTTTAGGCTCGTGTTTCCCCATTTTTTATTTCAAAAAAAAAACTAAAAACCCTTCGGATGGTCTCATTCCAACACTTCTTGGGCATTCCTCTCCCTCTCTTAGTCAGCTCAACATCCCAAATCTCGCATCTTCTAACTGGTACATCAATCGACCTCCTTTGCAAATGGCTAAACCATCTTAAACAATTTTCTCTCATCTTATCCTCTATCGAAGCTACACCAACTTTCCTTCTAATAATATCATTCAGAATCCGATTTTTTCATGTATGATCATACATCCATCTTAGCATTTTCATTTCTGTTATTGCCATCATTTGTGTATGTCTATCGTTCACATGCTAACCTTCGAATCCATGGAGCATAGCAGGTCTCACAGCTGCTTCGTAATACTTTCCTTTAGTTTTCAAAGGAATTCTCTTATACAAAGAACAATAGAGATCCCTCTCCACTTTAGCCAACCTGCATTTATTGCATGAGTAATAACTCCATCGATTTCCCCGTCTTGTCGCAAAACAAATCCCAAGTATCTAAAAAATATTTCTTCTGAATGTTATCGTCTCCAATCTTTACCGTGATTCCTTCACTATTGCTTCCATCAAATGTGCACTCCATATATTCAGTCTTATCCATACTTATATGAAATCCTGTAGTCTCTAGGGCATGTCTTCAAATCTCAAGCTTCTCATTTACTTCATTTTTAGTCTCATCAATCAATGTATATAATCCCGAATGAAGTCAACTCGTCCGTGATCAAAGTAAAAAGGAATTATCCCACCAAAATGAATATTGAAAATACCATACCCATATAAAGTTAAATCAAGTATGTGGATTTTCTGACCTTTGAACCGTGGCTCGGAACCCCAAAAAGATATTTTCTGAGAGGAAAATGATGGTATCTTGAGATAGGACCCACCGCAAATATATTAATTACATTACTAGAAACACATTAGGTCACATGACTCCAGGCTAAACAACAAGCCCTACGATGTTCTAAAATATTCTTAGAATAAATATTCTGACCATCAAAGATATAATCATTTCTACCACATCAAATTGCCCAAAGAAGGGCAAAAGGAAGAGAGCTATCATCATGCATGTTGTCGCAGACAGAACGGATGGAGCTCCAGAAACCCATCTCATTATCTGCATCAAGCCAAGAGATACTTGCCTTCCTCCAGAACTAGATCGAATGGGTGTAGGTGAAAAAAATGCTCCAAATCTTCCACCTCAGTCCCACATCTGTCACAAATGAGATCCCCATCATGCAAAAGTTTGCCCCGTCGCTCCTTGGAAAGCACCCTCCCATGTCGAAACATCCTTAGGAAAAACATTTTTCTTTTCGAAACCTTGTTTTCCGGATAATTCTACAATCACTCCTAAGTTCCTAACATCGTCTTACACGACGTCCAGCTCTTCCGTAAAAAATATATATGCTTTCTTCACCATAAGTGTTGGAGTATACACGTCGCTTATGTTGTAGATGGGAAAGATCCATTACCACATCCAGAGTTTAGTCCCACATCTACCAGTGATGGGACACGGAGGGTCTAAGGAGGCTATATAAGAAGACCCGGACCTCTAGTAACAGATGAGAAAGTCAATAGACACATCAGCTCTTTGAAGCATTCTCCTGTGGTTTTATCCCGCTCCTTAAGGAGTAGGGTTCCACGTAAAATCTCAGTGTTCCCCATATTATTTATTCTTTTTCTCTGATTCTGCTTCCACGTTCTTATCTTCTAACATGGTATCAAAGCGAGTTCGATTCTTGAGGATTTGTTCTTAAGGATTTTTTTATGTTCTTGGTCGAGATATTATTGTCAGTTGTTCTTGAAGATTTATATTTAAAAATTATTATTATGCATTGTTTCAAGAGTTCTCGATCAGCTCATCACAATTCTGTTCTAGGATTCCTGGCATGAAACCCTCATTTCTCAAATACCAAAGTTGTCGGCCCCGCGCGCAATGGCGAACCTTCCATCAGCAGGTAGTGAGCAGCTCCATCCAGGCAACACTGCCTTCTCTCCAAACTCCAGGCGTTGCCGCTCCTTCGAGATGGGTTCCGCTCCTCCCATCCGATTCCTCCCCAGTTGGCGGCGGCTCCGGCAAAAGGTTTCCTAATGGGGAACCCTAGACGTCACCCTCTTTCCATCATAAACGACAACCCGATTCTACAATTCAGATTTCAACTCCAACAGGCGATGCTCCATCAGGCAGTGCGTGACCCCAGCAGGTGGCGACGAACCAGCTTCTCGATGATGGTGATGCTCCATCTCTTCCAGCAGCAAGCTCCATGGCCGGCAGCATCAGCCTCGCGCGCTTCAGCGACCTCATGTCATTGACTCATCTCCAAGCAGCAAAGGTCGCAGCCCATCCATGGCGGCGCTACAAGTACCCGCCAATGAAGGTCTTCCAACGATGCTCTCTCCATGTGGCGCCATTCTCCATGCCCCATTGTGGGCAGCAGGTTTCAAGTGAAAGGGATTCCCACTGGGAACCCTAAATATAATAAATGAGGAGAGCCCGATTTGGGCTGCAACGGTAAAAAATCAATGTAAGGGCACAGGTGGGCCGAAAAAAAAAGGGTGAAAAGAAAAGGGGAAAAAGGGATTGTTTATGTTAGGCCCAATCAGGTTGTGAGTTAAAAAAATAGAGGGGGAGCCAAGCGATGTTTGGGCCCAGAGTTGGGTCGTATGTAAAAAAAATGCAAAAAAGGTACGTAAAAAAAATGCGTACGCGAATTTTTTTTTAGATGGCTATAAAAAAGAAGAGAAAATAGCTGAAAAAAAGAAAGAAAATGCCAAAAAAAGGAGAATGGATGGCAAGTGAGAAAAAATGATTGGAAAAAAAGAAAGACCGAAAAAACTGATCAGCTTATGTGATGTTTTTTTATTTCCCCATTTTTTTGTCTTCACCTAACTTTGTCGATGTTACTGATTTCCGACAAGTACGGGAAAAAGGGAGAATATTGTGCAGAGTCACAGGTCAAATTCAAATTCTCCAGGCTAACCAAATTTCAGACTCTACAGTTGTTCAGATATTCAAACTCGACGTTCAGATGTTTTTGAGTCCTTCAGTTTGATGTATACATGTTTGCCATCATTTGTATGGTCCTCGTCCTCATTTAGGTCTCAGAGTTTTCATGTGATCTATAGGGACTCCAGAGTAGAGATCTCATTCCCTATGCCATGTGGGCTAGGGTTTTCATGTGGTTCCAAAGGGACTCCAGAGTAGAGATCTCATTCTCTGAGTCAGTATGGGAGAGAGACAGTTCTCCGACGAGGAGATTTTTTCAGACTTCATTCTCCAGCGACCATGGATTCCAATGAGGATGTCTCTACGGCTTGTTCAGTTCGATCCTTAAAAGAGATGGAGAAGTTGTCCACGTGATGTGGCGGACCAGAGTTCTCCAGATGAAAACTCAATTTCAGTTGCAGTGACTCTGACAGGCGCAGTACATAGCACATGCTCTCCGACGAGGAAATTCAGTTCGACTCACACTCCAGCCCATTTGTTCCTCCTCACCTGTATGACATGAGAAGCAATGTCCTCAACAACAGACGACAGTTGTGCACATTGAGTTGATATTGTTTGTAGTGTCTTGTATTGTGAGTTTGAGATTTCTTTCTGTTTGTCCAAGCCGAGCATTGCATGCCCCAACTTGAGGGGGAGTATCGGAGTATATGCATCACGTATGTTGTAGATGGGTAAATGGATCTCGCTAAAATCCATTTACCATATCCAGCGTTTAGTCCCAAATCTACTACTGATGGGACTTGAAGGGTCTGAGGAGGTTATATAAGAAGTCCCATACCTCCTGTAACAGATGAGAAAGTCAATAGACAAATCGGCCCTTTGGGACGTTCTCTCGTGCTTTCATCATGCTCCTTAGGGAGTAAGGTTCCGCATAAAATCTTGATATTCTCCATATTATTTATTCTTTTTCTCTGATTCCGCTTCCCTATTCTTATTTTCTAATAGTAAGCCTACCTTCGCACCAAACAAAATCATCCCTACCATCAACAACACCATCAAACTCAGACAGCTCTATAGAGAAAGAAGGTGTCCACATCCCATCTTACCAAACAGCATATACTGAGGCATTACAATCAGCCCAAGCACCAGGAGCCTAGGAAATCGCTCCCCGATAGCACCGTAGCCAGTCCAATCATCAAGCCAAAAATGAAATCCCTCTCCATCCCCAAGTAATAACCGAAGTCTCGTTGCCATCTCTGGTGAAATCTTGTAGATACCCTGCCATAAGGAGGGGTAGCGAATGTGGAAGGGCACCGAAGAACCACAAATCCCATAAATCCTCCTCAGAAGCATACACACTAGATTTTCAAATCTCCCCCACAACCTCACCATCCACTTCGTCAATAAAGCTTTATTCATCCCCTCCACTCCCAAAACCCCCAACCCCTCACTCCTCTGAAATGGTGACCTCCTAATAGATCACGTAGAGATAAATTTCTATATTTTCGTACTCTTTTATCGATTCCTTTTTCTTTTGTCGATATTTATAATTTGCCCATAGGTCTCTATATATATGAGAGCCTAAGACTCAAAGGAATAAGCAAGTCTCTTATTTTTCCCAACATGGTATCAGAGCGACGGTCATATACCTGAGCTCTTGTACCCGAAACCCTATCCCTCACCTCATGACCTCTTGTGCACGTGTTGTCGTGCCTCTCCCAGCCGGAGCCGCCACACTTCCTGTGGCCAGAGCTGCCTGCACCCGTCTCTCGCGGCCAGTGCTGCCGCACCTCTCTCTCTATCGCTCTCTCGACCGGTACCGTCGCTCTTCCGCAGTTGGTGTTGCTGCATGTCTCGGTGCCCACGCATGGTTTTTTTATTGATGGGGTTGGTTGCGGTTTGAGTATACACATGCAACCAACTTCCCTTATGTCAATGTAGATGATACGTTCTCTAGCCAACTATCCTATTCCTCGTCAGGCAACATGTCAGAAAGTAAGGTAGATATCCCCACCAAAGGCACCTTCAGAGACCATGCGCTTATAGTCAAGATGGATGGGTCGAATTATGAGCTGTAGGCCATGCAGTTTATGAGCTTAATAAAGTCGATGGGTAAGGAGCATATTCTTACCGAGGAAGAGCCAACGGAGAAGACATGTTTGTATACCACATGGGAGACCGATGACGCATATACACAAGTCTGGTTGTCTGGTACCTTGGTATCAGAAATTGCGAATGATGTCTGGCGCCAGCCTACTACCAAAGCCATGTGTGATATACTTGCTGCCATGTATTCACAGGCAAAGACACACAACAACAACAAACAAAGTCTTTTCCCACAATTAAGTAGGGTCGGCTACATGAATTCTTCACCTCCATTCAAATCTACCATGGGTCAATCTCGGGCTTATATCCAAAAAACTAAGATCCCTTCGTATAGTCTCTTTCCAACACTTCTTGGGCCATCCTCACCCTCTCTTAGCCGGCTCAACATCCCAACACTCGCATCTCCTAACTGGTGCATCAGCTGACCTTCTTTGCAAATGACCAAACCATCTTAAGCGATTTCTCGCATCTTATCCTCGATCGGAGTTACACCAACTTTCTTTCTGATTGCATCATTATGGATCCGATCTTTGCGTGTATCCACGCATCCACCTTAGCATTTTCATTTCTACTACAACCATTCTCTGCACATGTCTATAGTTCACATGCCAACATTTAAATCCATAAAGCATAGCAGGCCTAATAGCTGCTTTATAAAACTTTCCTTTAATTTTTAAAGGAATTTTCTTATCACGAAGAACAACAAAGGCTCCTCTCCACTTTAGCCAACCTGCATTTATTCTATTAGTAACATCTCCATCAATTTCCCCATCATGTTGCAAAATAGATCCCATATACCTAAAAGAAACTCTCTTCCAAGTGTTATCGTCACCAATCTTCACCTCGATTCCTTCACCATTGCATCCATCAAAGGTGCACTCCATATATTTTGTCTTAGCCTTACTTATACGAAATCCTTTAGTCTCCAATGCATGTCTCCAGACCTCAAACTTCTCATTTGCTCCATCTCTAGTCTCGTCAATCAACACAATATCATCAGCAAATAACATGCACCAAGATAACTCATCCTAAATGTGACTTGTCAACTCGTCCATAATCAAAGTAAAAAAATGGACTCAAAGCTGAACCTTGATGTATACCGGTCATGGTCGGTCCCAAGCCCGGCTAAATGAGGAGGGTTGCGTTACGTAACCGACAACCAGCGTAAAACAGTCGGAGACAACTTCCTAAATACTATTTAAAAAAAATACTATTTAGGAAGTTGCCTCGTGATAGTCGGATCTTTTCAACATGGATTTAAGCAAACATATAGATTCACATGCAAAGAATGAGACAAAAATTCTAAAGCTTTAGCATGACATCTTCACTATAAAGTAGAATGGTTGACCCCTACATGCTCACTATATTGCCTTGCGCGGAATGTTTGAGAAGCTTCTTAGATTTATGCCTCTCACGACTACTCCAGAGCAGTTGAAGATATATCAAAATGCCATGATAGTTGGTATTTTACTGATCTCTCTTGACTCACAGTATGAGGTTGCTTCTTCCTAAAAACTAGTGGATCCTACCATTTCTCCCATGGATGAGGCCTTTCGTAAATTGAGCCGGATAAATATTTCATCTCCTATTCCAGTGCCAAATTCCTCTGTCACGATGGCTCTTGTGGAAGAGGTGGTCCATCTCAGTTTCGTGGATGGGAACCACGTGGTAGAGCTAGCACCCCTTCACCTCCTTCACAGAATAGTTCGAACATTGCTGCTACTCCAAGAGCTAGTACCTCATGTAGTATTCATGTCTCTACTTCTTATCATGGTTCAGATATCTCAGAATAGATCATAGATTCTGGTGCAGCACAATATTTGTGTGGAGATAGATATCAGCTCATAGCTTACATGCAGGTTTCTCCAAGAAGGATTGTGGTAATAGCATATGGGACTCATTCCTCAGTCATAGGATAGGGGGAGATCACCTTGACGCGCTCTATGTGGTTGCAGAATGTGTTGGATGTCCCTGATTTCTCTATGAACTTACTCTCTTAGTCAAATTACTAAGGATTTACATTGTCGAGCGATATTTGACCCATCATCTCTTGTGTTTCAGGACATTCCTACGGGCAGGGTGATTGGTTGTGACCGTAAGCAGGGTGAGTTCTATCTAATGATCCAAACACCGTGTGTTGGACTATCCTCCCATTCCACTGGACCGGTCTCTATGGTGTCTATATGGTGTAAAGCTAACCCTAGGACTCTCCTTGTGTGAGGAGTCTTAGAGTATCACATTATTAAGAACAACAATTCCCTTTTAAAATGTACACGTAGATGTGCAGAATTCCACTTTCTAGCGTCTTTGCTTCGTGCTCAAGCTTCAGCCATGGGGGAGGCATGCCTCCCACCATCCTCCATGTCGAAAATGAAAGCCTCCACCCTGCAAGTCACATTCTCCATGATACCTACTCCATAGATCTCCATTTGTAAGTGAGGCAGATTTTTACAGGCTTAAGATTCATAGGAAACCCTGCCCTTCTCTCACTTGATGAGGGCCAAAAAGATATCTTATAGACCTAGTACCAAAGCAGTGTCCTTGTATACTTGTTCTCCACAATTGGATCCAAAAAATGGGTGGTTCAAGCATTCATCCCAAACCCAGCTTTCACTATGAGAAAGGTAATCAGAAATACAAAAAAACACATCTTCGAAGATCTACTCATCATCACATAGATCCACATAAAAATTTGGATCTGTGACAATCTTCTTCACTTTGAGACTCATGTCCTCATTGAAGACCCTTCATTTCCCATCAAGGAAGGTCACTACTCCCCCTGTCGCTGAAAGACGACGACCCGTTCTGCACATCAACATACGACTGAGCCTCCAAGATACCCACGATGAAGGTTCTCCTAAACTTGTACTAAACTTGCCGCAATATTACTGAGACCCTCTCATGATCTCCATGATGTTGAATGATGATCCCTTTGAGAGGCCATCTAACACTAGGGCCGTCACCTCTGTGATCGCCATTAGAGTTTTCTTCGCCAATGTAAAAGCACAACTCCTTAAGGCATACTGGCGATTCTAATAGTCACCTATTGAAGGCTACGGATCGATCCATCCGGGAAAGGGATTGTCGCCTTGCCACATTACTCTTCCATCACCACTTTGGTTTCTCACAAAGATCTGTCACCTCAAATTCCAACAATCAAGCACACAACATTTTCTTCTAGATAAATCGCGTCCCAAATGAAAGTGGAGCCCAATAACTTACCACAATGATAACACGGAAACTTCATGAATGTTGTAGAGTGCATTTGGCATATTGCCATATTTTGACTTCTTTCATCTGATTCGAGACTTGCAACCAAACAAATTTCATTAAATGATTTGACAATAATTGAGAATAAGTACATCAATGCATTTTCACAGTAGGTAGGCTTATAGATGCAATAAAAACTTTTTTTACCATATGGACCCAACACATGAAACTATAATATGAACAACAATAACCCTTTAGGTCTAAATCATTTTCATCTTTTATTTTCGAATTAACCATATTGTTATGCAGCACAAAATGAAACCAAGAATCTCAGTTATTTTTTTCTTCAATATACGAGAATTGCTTTGTTCTGAATTTACTGGCAAGTAGCAATGACTAACCAAAATTAACAAAAAAAAGGACACAGTATCACAACCACCACGTTATCAGAAACACTAAGATCAGGCTGGTTGAGTAACAAAACCAACAAAAATTACCGATGTATAGCAGCAGTATGGATAATAACGAAGAGAAGTACTTCATACTCTTCCAGATTCCAGTTCATCATCAGCTGTCATGGCAGACTGAGGTCTTGGAGAGCCAAAATTAATAACCGCTTCAGACCGTTGGTTTGCATTGTTAAAAGGATCACTAGCAACATTGAGCTCCGTCAGTGCTCCGAAATAAGCATATGTTGCCCATCCTGGAATCAGGCACAGGAGATTACCATCAAACAAAAGTTCTTTTTGAGTAGGTAAATATGGAGGAGGGTGTTTGAACCCTAGTCCTTTGGATGGTAGGCACACTGCTCTACCACCCGACCAAAAGTTACTAAAAGAAATAGAGTTGGATCAAATGATAATTGATGCAGAGCTGTTGTTGTACGTGAATTCTACTAATGGCAGATGGTCCTTCCAGGACCCTTTCCATTCTAAAGTGCAAGCGCGGAGCAAATCCTCCAATGTCTGAATGGTGCGCTCATTCTGCCCATCAGTCTGCGGATGACAGGCAGAACTCATCTTCAACTTTGTCTTTAGTGCAGACATGAACTGATGCCAATAATGTGAAGTAAACCTCGAATCTCTATCAGACACCACCTCCCGTGGTATACCATGAAGTCTAATGATATTATGCACATAAAGCTTGGCTAATCTAGATGGAGTGTAAGTCGTGTTGACAGGTATGAAATGGGTTGACTTGGTCAACCTATCAACAACGACCCAAATGGAATCATGGCCACCTGGCGTTTTCAGCAAGCCTGTGATGAAATCCATAGAGATACTCTCCCATTTCCACTCGGGAATAGGAAGAGACTGCAGTAATCTTGGTGGTCTTCTGTGCTCGGCCTTGACCATCTGACATGTCATGCATCTGCTGACATGTAGCGCCACATTGCGCTTCATTCCATCCCACCAGAAATGTCGGCGCAGATCACGATACATCT
This sequence comes from Ottelia alismoides, assembly GCA_037367405.1. Lineage (NCBI taxonomy): Eukaryota > Viridiplantae > Streptophyta > Magnoliopsida > Alismatales > Hydrocharitaceae > Ottelia > Ottelia alismoides. Next base: position 29,077 of record JAZKJV010007914.1, read on the forward strand.
TCGTGCTACCTGGATGGATAGATAACCGTGAACTGTGTGCCTCATCAAATATGTCTCTGCGTAATTGCTCGTCATTGGGTACAACAACCCGTCCTACCTTCCATAAAATAGACTCCATCACAACAAAGTCATCAAATTCGTCCTTGACGGCGCGCATGTATCTATCTCGGATCCAAGGATCTGTCTTCTAGCCTTCTACAATATGATCCCAAAGGTTGTTGTATCGAGGAGACACGGCAGTAGAAATGGATGCGCTCTCCAGAGGATGCCAATCAGTCAAAGCGGCAAGCGTATCCCATGTATATAGCCAGTTCGTCGTATCATCAGCATGCGCTCTCCTGCTGAGTGCATCAGCCACCACGTTTCCCTTACCAGGATGGTAAGAGATCGTGTAATCATAATCCTTCAGTAGCTCGAGCCATCTGCGCTGCCTCATGTTCAACTCCTTCTGATCAAAGATGTACTTCAGGCTCTTGTGGTTTGTGAAAATCTCGAAATTCACGCCATAAATATAGTGGCGCCAGATTTTCAAGGCAAAGACAACTGCCGCTAGTTTTAAGTCATGCGTGGGGTAGTTTCGCTCATGCGGTCTCGACTGCCGTGATGCGTAAGCAATCACCTGTCCTCTTTGCATCAATACTGCTTCTAGTCCTTCCCCAGATGCATCTGTGTATACCGCATAGTCCTGAGTGCCTGAAGGAAGAGCAAGAATAGGTGCCGTCGTCAATCTCTCCTTCAGTGTCTGGAAGGTCTGCTCACATGAATCGTCCCAATTGAATGGAACTCCCTTCTGCGTCAATCGTGCCAAAGGACGAACGATGCGTGAAAATCCATTGACAAGCGTCTGTAATAACCCGCTAGTCCAAGGAAACTCCGAATCTGAGTAACAGTCTTGGGCTGCTCCCAAGACAGGACTGCCTCAATCTTCACAGGATCAACTGCGATGCCTGCTCCAGAAATGACATGCCCAGAAGTGAGACCTGAGATAACCAGAACTCACACTTGCTCAACTTAGCATATAGCTTGTGCTCCCGTAATGTATCTAAGACGATCCGCAGATCATTAGCATGATCCCATTCATTTCGTGAGTAGATGAGCACATCATTGATGAATACTACTATAAATTTGTTCAAGTATGGACAGAAAATCCGATTCATCATATTCATGAAAGCCGCAGGTGTATTGCTGAGCCCAAACGGCATCACCAGAAACTCGTAGTGTCCATAGCGAGTCCTGAAAGCTGTCTTCAGAATATCTGACTCGGATGTCCTGTATCATCGGCTCCTGATCAGACACTTCCCGAACAAATGCAAGGTAAGAATCGCAACCTTGATCAACAAGTTGTTGAGCTCGTAAAATAGAAATGTACTCCATGGTGGAGTCATGTATAGTGCCCTTAAAAGTAAACTCAGGTAAATCTGGAATCCTGAAGACAACTGTCTTCCAAAATCAATTAACAAGTGCATGATGAGCTGATAAAGAGTCGAACTCATCAAGCTGTAGAAGTAAACAATCTGCGAGCATCACGTGTCCGCCAATCAGTACGACAAGTGCCTGACTATCAGAGAAATGGTAAACAACTGGCCACCTGGCCTTCAAATGTGATATGGAGAAGAGAGTCTCTGCGACTCTACCTAAAGAAACTAGTAGTCTCGAAGTTAGAAAAGAATGTGTCATGCTAGAATTAAGTAGATCATGGAAAGGTTGACAAGAGTAGTCAGTATGTGTACTAGTTGGTTAGGCATCTCCTGGTCTGGTCGGGATGACATGGCTCTGCATGAGAACCATTGTTAGTCATAAAGGTACCATTTGGAAATACTTATAATACATGTTTTTTCTCTTCTTGGGATATAATATGAAAATTAATGAAATCGGTGACATATGTGGTGATTGAATCTGAATGTCTTATTTCCCTTCTCGGACTTACGACAAGTCGGAAGACTGCCGCTATCCGAGAACTCAATGCGATCGAAATTGAAATACTGCGAATGTGTGTATCGGGGTACCACTGCTCTGATACCAAACTGTGAACCCCCTAGGATCCGGGTACCCGTTAATCACACATTTTGCATTACAACATTCATTTCTATCGCATTAAGTAACTGAAAGTACGGGAAAATTTTTCGCGAATGAAATAAATACATCAGACATTCATGTGAATATTCATAACCACAAGCTCATAGAACAATGGTCACCAAAATCTTATTTCATTTCATTAACTTCCATATATTTTACATGTACAAAGTCTGACAGTACATACCATATATCCCAAAATCTGACTGAAGAGAAAGCAACATAATCCATTATAAATTGAACAAGAACTAGTACAAAATAAATCATACCGTTGGGTATAAAATTTATCTTCTGGACCCATGTATAGCTACTGAACTGCAGGCTGGTTGCCTGCCAAGCGTGCAAGGAAGAAAAGGCGTCAGCGGTTGCTGGTACCTCCCAAAAACTTATATAAAATAACCGGCATTTATTATTTACAAAAGAAAGCAAGTAGAGAGGCATGAGCAACTCAATTTAAAATTTATTTCTACTTGCAACTGTAAAAGGTTTCTAAATTTCTAGCAAGCACCTCTTATGATCCGCCATTATCCCAACATTTCCCACATGAGTATATTTCTATGGTAACTAATTGATCATAAGTATGATATTTTATTTTCATATTACTCAGAGATCATATGTTTGGATTTTGATGATGGGAAAAATAAGATGAGAAAATATAATGGTTTATTAAATTCTGAAGTCTAGTTACTCCTTTAAGTTAGTGGATAGTCTGTGGTCTTGATTCTTGTGAAACCTCACGCTATGACTCTAAGACTTGGGGAATGTCTTAGGGTTGGGGGGCCTCCGTAGGCATGCGGTGTTGTGTAATGCATCCTAACTAAGTTCCCAACACGTCCACTAACTTAAAGGGATTTTTAATCAGATTAGTATCTTTTCCAGTTACTCAATTTTAATTATAATCCCTTAAAACCTTAAGTGCAACAGTCTCAGATGTAACTCTCGATGGTATGGATATAGAGATGGATCATCTGGATGTAGAATCAATCCCTTCAAACCTTAGTACAACAGTCTCAAATGTAACTCTAAATGATATAGATATAGCTGATCTGGATGTAGAATCGCCAAGTCTGTTGGCGAAAGAAAAACTCAAGCGGTGAAGAAGCCAACAAAAGGGCTCTTCCGTCTCGCCCCCTAATTGGAAGGACGGTCCAATAGAGGGATAGGTCTACATTCCCAACTACGCCACTGAGACGGGTGAGAGAGACTTCCCGGAAAAGTCACTCTAGAAAAACAGCCCGACCGGTAACGGGCAACCGAGCTCGCACGTAAAACCGAAAAACCAGGATCCCCCGCCTGGGCATCCTAAAACAGGGTCAGCGGAACCGGTCTAAAGTCGGGATCCCAACGAGGCGTAAAAACACTGCAAGCTTGCATCAAAACGGAAAAGGGACTGGGATCCTAGACCCGCGCACTTGGCGGCCGCTGCCCAAACTGGGCTTCCTATCTTCCGCCCAGTTGAGGGTCACCGCGCCCTCGCACGGTCCGGTGTAAAAGGCCACCATGACCGGCAATATAATTTATAAATCATTACCGACTCACAATCAATTTCATTTGCTTGTCTACTTTCCTTCTCAATTCCCTTTTTGAGATTAGTAATACAGATCTAGCTCTCTTCATCTTCAATCTTGGAAATCATTAAACAACTTCATAAAAGAAGAGTATTAATATTTGATACAGATCTAGCTCTCTTAATCTACAAACTTGGAAATCATTTACCAATTGATCTTCTGACCAAATCTTTGATCTAAGTGACTAAGTTACTGAATTTGGAAGGTAAAAGTGAAGACTCAACATTTCAATAAGTTTTATTGATCACTTAACCAATTGTCTGACTCAACAACAATCCTTGTATTAGCTTTTAAAAAAATCGAATTGTAGAGTACGAACGCAAGAACCCAAGACTCTCCACATTTCAGATTAGTTCAAGGTTGAATAGAATACATTCATAATAATCCACATTGTTTGATGTAATCTGTCTCATGAGGTCCTTTGGTTGACGAACTTATTGGAAATGTCAATAGATAGTAGAGTATACTTGAAGGATTAACCCATGAGTATAGTCCATCCTTGTGGTCATATATTATTACTTCTGAACACCAAACATAATTTAACCCAGAAAGAGAGAACTATAAGCAAATACGGCAGATAGTAGAAATAGACTGACATTTATATGATTTGATATTTAGTTGTTAAGATGGGGGATTCTTTGCTCTATTGTATCAGTGCTGGGAAGTTTAGCCTTGAAAGAGAACTATAAGCAAATACGACAGATAGTAGAAATAGACTGACATTTATATGATTTGATATTTAGTTGTTAAGATGGGGGATTCTTTGCTCTATTGTATCAGTGCTGGGAAGTTTAGCCTTGAAAGAGAACTATAAGCAAATACGACAGAGGACAAACTGAATGGACCATAGAGAATGGAATGTCTTATGGGTCTAACCCTGAGGTGGTGGTTCCTGGTTACTTTTATTTTGATAACACCATTGAACAAGTTGTTTACAATACTAGATTCTAGTGTGATTTCACAATGCTGTAACGGATGATCGTATTTGCTCATGTGTAATATTTCTATTCAAGTGTTTGGAGGGTTGGTAAATTCTGGCAATCCCAACTTTAATCAACGGATCTTGCCGACAGCTAGTATCCTTCTTTGTTATACATTTTATAAGTTTGTTAATTTCATTATAACATATTAAACCTTAGAATTAGGAATGTACCTGATTTGCTTAATTGGCTTTGTGCATGCAAAACTTCCCAATTGGAAGTTATTTCCCACATTTCTCCATCATACATATGTGTGTGTATATCTTATTTATAGAAGTTTAGTTTTTTAACATTCTATATTTTTTTTTTCAAATGCACATAGCAGATCCTTGAATCAAAAAAAATTTTCTTTTAAACTTTACAGTATCTTTTCCCATTGAACATATATATATTTTTATTTACTGTCTGTAAACATTAGCCAGAAGTTCTTATTCATACATTTATATTTAGTGTCAGCAAGAAATCAATAACCATAAAATTCTTGGTTATATATACATATATCTATGAATTCCTCAATTACATGCTTTATATATAGCATAATTAACATGCATAATAACTTTATCATATTTTATAACGAATACAAATTTGGACTGCTTAAGTTTAAACTTTAAAAGTAGGCTAACTCTTATTTCCCCCAACCATTAAATGCGTATTTGTAGCAGAATTTACATGTAGGGCAGAAAAAGAAAGGGGTAATGGGATGATACATATTAATTTTGCTTCATGATGGAGGAGAATAAAACATGCAAGAGCTGCTGCAGTTCTGAATTTGGCTCCAGCAATAGAATATAGTTTACATTCCAACAAAATTTCAGAAATTTAAATTTCCTCTTAATTCCAGTCCCAAACCCTCAATCAACAGGGAATAATTTGTGCAAAAGCAAGCAATAGGGCAACAAGAGGAGGGTGTTGAATGCACAAGCATGGCAGCAAAATGGGGTATAGGATAGTACCTCTAACTTTAGATTTCCAAATGAAGATCACAAGCATGCAGTGGCTGATTCTACAGTAATGTAGCAGATCCTACTGTTTGGACAGCAACTGCAGGGATTCCAGGAGATCTTCCAGCTTTATCAAGGTCTACAGGATCAACTGCTTGTAGCAGTTGATCAAAATCTCCAATTTCCAGCAACACAGAATGGAGGTGAAGGCTGGAAACCTCTCCCGTTGGAAACTTTGTGAGAGAAATTTGGGGGAGAAGTGAGAAAAATAAAGAGGGGATGGATCTCCTTTCGTTGGGGGAATTAGAGGGAATAGAGAAGGTAGGTTGGCGATATATATAAGGAAGATAGGTCTTCACATGGTTGACAAGTGTAGAATGGAAGAGCCCAATTGTGGGCAGCCCCAGCCTGTACGTGGACTTCACTTATATATATAATTATTCACAGCCGTTTAGTTTACATAAGTTAATATATATATATGCTTTATATATTTTAGTTTTGAGATATTTAAAATTCATCCGCAATCGCGTCTCGATTGTCGGATTCTGATGTGAAATGTCTCGTTTTGATCGTCTTTCAACGACGATCAAAATGAGTATAATGTTGTTATACTTTCGGTTGAGTTTTGAATACCCGAAATTTCCGGATACGGTTTTTGTTTAAAGTTTAAATTTTATGAATTAACTTTATCAAACAACCTCCGATTGACGAACGGTCAATTCCGTTGGTTTCGTATCGTCGAATCGGATCTCATGATGGTCTCGGTTTATTCCGCGGTTTCCGAATTTGCGTCGCGGCTTTTCACGGCGCGCTCAACGATGCGACTGTTTTTCGGTTGCTTTCGCCCGAACGACTTTTGATTCATAATAAATTGACCGTTTTAGGTTGTTTGACATTGACCAACAACGTTTTTGGGTTCATTAAACCCAAAATCGGACGACTTCGGGTTTGATTGGAAACCGGATGTTACACATGCTATGTTGGTTGTTACTGAGGCCAGTGCTTTTCATGTCATGTTAGTGAGGATGAACTGGTGGGCTAGAGCATGTAGTGAGTCTTTCTGTTTTTGAAGCCCGTGGGGGTTCTGGCATCGAATTCTTTAGGAGATTTGGCGTTGAAGCATGTTAAAGAGCATCGTAGCAATATGCATATGTATAATCCCTAAACGTCGATCACTCTCATAGGGACCTCGAAGTGGGTTCTCTTTCATGAGAACCTCAAAAGGATCTACTACTGGAGTCCATGATCATTGGAGCATGTGTTGCATGCATTAAGTTTGTCGTTGAGTAAAGGATCTCTGAGAAAATGAAAATGTCCATGGGGACATGTAAGAAGCAACTCCTAAATCCTGCGAGGGTTATGATGGACCCATGGAGGCTTCTTTGCCCCAATGGTAGAGTTTGGATGCTCTAAACAATACTCATTTCTCCCATACTTGTTGGAAACATGAGGATACACGAAAAGTTGGGAAAATAAAAGAAGAGGGGATGGGAAAAAAACTTCACATGGTGTTTTTATGCTCTCTTTTTCAGAACAAATCCTCCTTTTTTACTACTATATTTTTATTGGTATTTGCCTTTTTTCGACTTTTCCCCTCCTTTTTAAAAGCCTTGTTTTTTTCTCTTCTTTTTTCACAAATCGTACCTTCTTTCTGGCTTTTTCTCTTTTTTTAAGCTGTATCTTCTCACTTGACACAAAATATAGGTAAAATTTGTGAAAAGGGGGTTAAATGTTCTAGTGGTAGTGAAAACTTGTAAGCAAGGTTCAGAAATGCGATATGTGTACCCACTTAATGGTCTAGTGGTAGTACAGTGTGTCTACCACACAAAAGACCAGGGTTCAAATCCCACTCTTGCATGAGTTGCGTTAGGTAGTTCACGACCAGCGTAAAAAATAGTCGAATCTTTCAACATGGATTTGAGCAAGAATCCTTGTAGCCGGCCCTACTTATAGTGGAAGAAGGCTTAGTACATTTTTATGTGTCAACAAGTTTTGTTCCTTGGAGATCTATATATATGTATAATTTTGAATGCATGATTTGTATACCTATGATTATTCTTTAACTTTTGTTATCTATAGGATCTATGTATGCATTAAAGGTTTTCTTATAGAATTCGTGTATTCCCTATTGAATCAAATTTGTAAGTGTATATATATGCATTAAATTCAAAATATACACTAAAGAACAGTCAATTTATAATACTTATATAGTTATTGATTATATTATCTTATTTGAAATTTTTGAGTTTGGATTTTGTTAGATCATCAAAATTTTATATAATCACACTTTATTATTGTATTTTTTAATATTTTTAATTAAAATATTATAAACCACATAAACCACATATACTTTTGTATACTCCTTCGCATATCCGCTTACTCGCTTTAGACCGCATGATCGAATGAATACCGCATACTGCATTTCTGAACATTGCTTATGGTTGTACATGATCTAACACTTGAGGACACAGATTCCATTCTTGCATATTAATGTAATAATGTCCTCAATCCATGCTAATGGATATGATTATTAATGAGTTTAAGTATTTATTCTAAACTCTAAATAAGGATATAAAAGTTAGAACATGGTATTTGGAGAAAACATGAATAGACTGGATATAATTATATAGTATAGGTTCGAGCTATCGAGCTTGCGGGTTTGGGCCTTCTTGGGCTCGAACCCAACCCCATACTCAATATGGGCAAATTTTGAAGCCCACAGTCCATCCACGGCTTCGGGTGTGGGTCGGGTTATACAGGTTGGGTTTTGGGTCGAGTCAGGCCGGCCCAGCCCAATGCCCAACCCTAATTATAATCAATGGAAGACCTGAAGGAGGTTTCTTCCAACTACAGGGGTGCCCCTTAGCACCCACGCTCTTTTTTATAACAGCAGATGTGTTAGCTTGCATGGAGGAACATGTGTCACATAGCGGGCGGACAGCATGTTATTCCTTGAATGATATACATATCCCTCTCTTGCAATATGCAGATTATATTATCCTCGTCATGAGGGGTTCTGAAGGAGGCAAAAGAGATGGCATCGATCGTTGAGATCTTTGGTGAGCTTTCTGGCATTATACTGAATTTGAATAAATCTGTGGTTATCCCTTTGGTTTGGCAGATGATGATGCTCGGGCATGCTGCGAGGCATTGAACACAATGTGTGGTTCTCTTCCTACACGTTACTTAAGTCTTCCTTTGACGCATGGAAAGCTTAGGAATAACGATTCGCTCCAGGTGATTGAAAACTAGAAAGGAAGTTATCATGTTGGAAGGTGACAATTTTATCATGCGATGGCTGTCAAGTTCTGGTAAAGGCAGTGCTCGAGAGCAATCCTGGTGTTTTTTCTTGTCAGCGTGACTATACCCAATTCGCATCGGATGTCGGCTTGAGATGATCAAGAGAAGATTTTTTAAGGGAAAGACGGGCCAGGAAGATTCAGGAATTCACTTGGTTGACTGGGAGACAGCTACTCTTCAAAAAACTGATGATGGCCTTGGAATCTCAAACTTGAAGACAATGAACAAGACGCTCCTTCTAAAGTAAGTCAGTAGATTTTGGGGGGTAGAAATGATGACCTTTGTTGCAAACTAATTCATTATATTTATAACATCATAGCCTAGCCTAATAACTCAGCTCAAGGCACATTTTTCTCTTCTGCATTCTGGAAAGGCATTAAAGAGATCCTGTAACATTTTGCGGACATGTTTCGTCCAGTGCTTGGAGATGGCAATTCCTTTAACTTTTGGACTAATAATTGGACGGGATCTGGTCCTCTCTCTACCAGATTTCTGCGGTTGTTTGTTGTATCTTTTGATAGGGCAGTGCGAGTTTCATATTGTTGGGTTAATGATAGCTAGATGGCCTCCAATGTTATAAAAGTCACCTGACTAGCCTGACTAGTAGGTCCGACTAGTCTAGTCAGTGGGGTGGCCGACCGAGTATCGACTAATTCTGACTAGGACCACTAGTCAATCAATTTTTGCTTGGAGATACCATATATTCTTACTTTTTTAAAAGCAAACTTATTCTTGTACGCTTAATGTTTTATTTGAATTCAATTACTTCTTTTGACTCATTATGATAGTAAAAAATATATAAATCTATGTAAATATAAATTAATATATGTATAAAAATGACTTATATATGTAAAAAATCAAAGCCGATTAAAGCCCGACTAAATCCGATTAATCGCCCGACTACCGATTAATCCTTAGTCAGTGACCCTACCGACCGAGTACCGACTACCGACTTTTGCAACCTTGATGCCCTCTTTCATGGCAAACTTCTTAGATCAACAGGTAGAGGAGTTCTTAAGCTTGTTGGATGCTCTTCGTGCAATGGAGAAACTGACGGAGGGTCGAGACCAAGGTTTTTGAAACCGAACCAGACACCGAACCAGAAACCTTACCGAAATAATCGAATCGGGTTGAATCATGTAATCAAACTGGTTCAATCGGATGATGACATCATCATTATTTAAAACCGGATTAAATCGGACCGGTGAAAAAAAAGTGGTTGAACCGACTAATCAAACCGAAATGAAATAATGTATATATAATATACTTAAATATACTTGAAATGTATATATAATACATAGATAATGTATATATTTCACACTATACATAAAGTATTTTTCTTATACACCATCAAATATCATACATATCATATACATATATATATATATTACTTTGACTAGATGCTCTATAACATGATAATAGTTTAGTTATATTTAAAACCCAATACAAGCAAAAAGTTGTGTTAGTGTAGTTGGTTAGAAGATTGAAATAGGTAACTAAAGGTCATGGGTTCAACTCCCCCTACCAATAAAATTTTTAAATAATTTAAAAATTAAATGTGGGTCAACTTCGGTAGAACCTGGTTAAACCGAGTCAAAAAAATAGGTTGAACCAGGCGGGTTAATTAAAATTTGAATAATCGAACTGAAGTGGCATAAACCGGTTAACCAGACCGATCCAAGCCCGATCACCGGTCGGACCAGTCGGAACGGCCGGCAACCACTTAGTGTGGAAAGAGAATTCTTTTTCATTCAAGAGGGCCTACAAAGCCCTTACTAGACCTCTACAGCCTAGGCATGATGCTTCGAATCATGACTGCAACTTCATTTGGGAACTCAAGCTTCCAATCATGATCGACCTATTTATTTAACTACAAAGAAGAAAGAGAATTATGATGAGGGACTAGTGCGCAAGAATTTTTATAGGGGTCTCTAATGTGTGCCCTCTTTGTGACATGCAAGCAAATCCAGTGGAACATCTCTTTTTCCACTGTGAAAGAACTGCCCGATTTGGGAAGAACTTGGTGTTATTTAGTCTAATCATCAAAGCTTGGACTTGTTCTGGGAGTCTTTGTTTCAAGCAAAGCATAGCCCAAAAGATGTACTCCTACCAATTGCAGCTCTGTAGGCAATATGGTTAGCTAGAAATGGTGTTTTTTTATTCCCAACCTTTTTACTCTGAAAATCTAACTTTCCATAGCAAAGCTCTTTTGGAGTCATGACTTTTTGTAAGTCTTCTTGTAACCTTTATCACATTTAATAATATATTGGAGCAGACACCTGAGCGTCTTTCTCCCTTTGTAGCTCAGAAAACACCAACAATAGAGAGCTAAAGATCCACACTTGGAGATGAATGTGTTTTCAAAGGTGCTCGAGTAGGGGTTGGAGCATTGGGTGATGTCATCACCACTGGAGGGTATTGTGTTGCCGTCCATAGAGGACCGTTTTGACCCCATGCAAGGAAGAGGAAGCATTCGCAGCTCATGAGCGCTTCGGGAGGGTGCGACCTCCAGGATACCAGAGAGGGAGGAGTTGTAGGGGCTTCCTAGGGCTTGGAGTAGGTGGCGTATAGTAATCCTGGAGCTTTCTTGGAGCTTTTAGGGTGATGCCGCCTGGAAAAAGGGCTCCCTCCGCAAGGCTATTGTGACACCGTGCTCGAGGGAGCGGGAGCAAGGGCACCGCCTCGGTCCAGGAAAGGACGGTGAGCCATAGAGGAGGTGCGGCATGAATGGAGATGGTACCTTCACCACCTCCTAAAGCATGGGCTCCTCCTGGATGCTGACATAGGTGTGGCTCGGAGGGTAGTCGAGGGACGAGGTGTGATGCAGATGTGGAATTAGAGTTCCATGAACTAGGGTTCAAAAAAACTTCTGATCTTGCCATACACGAACTTTGAGAAACTTTGATAATAAATATAAATTGCAACAGGAGGTTCCATAACATAATAAATTTGATAACCGAAACAACTCTTGAAATCAAACTCGTACTCCTTACACAGGAAGCGATGATCAGATCAAGAATAATAAAAAATGAAGAATAGAGGATTTTACATGAAACCCTACTCCTTAAGGAGCGAGATGAAACCTTGGGAGAATGCCCGAAGGGTGGATTCTTCTATTCGTTCTCCCAATGAGTACATGGGTGTGGGCTCTTTATATAGCCCTATTGACTCATAAGAGTCTCATTGATAGACAATGTAGGACTAATCCTGATTCTGTGGTAACTGAATCACGGAGTGGTCCAATTACCCATCAAGATCATTCTTCAATAGGTTAGTACTTATGAAAAAGAAAAATACAAAAATGTCACCGACAAGTACAGTACTCTTACTCTAGCAACAAATTAATATGGATGCTTCTATAACCCTCATAAAGGAGGTGCGAGCCTGCCCATCAAGATATCGATTAGAGACATGTGGTTTACATCCATTGTTGAGAGTTTTATGTTATGTTACTCTTTTTCACTTTATTTATTTCCCATTCTTTCATATGTAATTTACCCATTAGGGTTCCTCTCTTCTATATAAGAGATTCCTTGGTCTCTATGAATAAAACACAATGTATTTTCACCAACATGGTATCCGAGCAGTGATCCTAGATCAGAGTCCTGAGCCCCTGCTTAGCCCTACCTCTAGCCTCGTCTGTCGCACCTTGCTTTGGCAGTACATGTGTTGCCCAACGACAGTCCAGTGGTGCAACCATTACTGCCCTAGCGGTAGCCTTGCCGCCCACAGCTGCTCCACGACTACCTAGCTGCCTAGTTGCTGCCACCACTAGCATTTGACGATGTTGCTGGTGCTGTCCAACGGCTTCCAAAGCTGCCCAGTGCCATCTGGCATCGCTCGATAGCCATCCTAATTCCCTGATTTCGTAATTTTTGGTCTGATTTCAGAGTTTTTTGGTCTCATTTCGTCCCTTTTCAGACCATAATCGGTCCACGTTTCGCCAACTATTGTTTAGAGTTCGTTGTGGTATGAGTCTACGCCCACAACCACCCCTTTTCATCTCCATATAGACACTCCACGATCTGTCTACGATCTCGGTTATATGCCCATGATGTCAGAAAGCAGAGCTGATACTGCATCTACATGTGCCTTCAAGGGTCCGGCACCTATAGTCAAGATAGATAGCAAAAACTATGAGTTGTGGGTGATGCAGTTCAAGAAGCTATGGAAGAGCCACGGTAAGAAGCATAAGATGATGCAGGATGAGCCGGTGGACAAGATTGGGACCAATGTCTCATAGGTATGATGCATACGCTTAAGTTTGGCTATCAGCTACTATCTCTGTTGAAATAGTCAATGATATCTTGAGTCAGCCCACAACAAAGGTGAAGTGGGACATCCTCGTAGGTACATACTCTCAAGCGAGGAATGAGTCGAAGATCTTGCAACTCCAACATGATATTTTCACAACCAAATAGAGTGATCGTCCTTTTCACACAATGTACGCATCTCTTAGGGGTATGTTTGAGCGACTCCATAGCTACATACCTCTAACGGCCTCATCAGAGCAGCATAAGGTCTGTAGAGATTTTGTCATGACCGGGTGTATCTGGCTACCTTGAACTCGAAAAACGACTCAGCACACTCTCAACTCCTCACGGATGCTACCATACCGCATATAGAGGAAGCGTATCACATATTGAGCAGACTAAGCATCCCCTCTACTACATCTTCTCAGACATCATCAGCTATTGCAGCTTCTCGAGTAGAGGTGGCTTGCCTCAGTTTAAAGGAAGGGGCACACACGACAAAGGAGGCACGCATACGCACCCACACTGTTTGTATTGTCACCAATCAAGCCATTTAAAGGACACATGCTATTACAAGCACGGCTTCTCGCCATCCACACATGCTGCTAAGCAGGTCCAGAATGCTCATGACCCTATTGATCATTACTGTGAAAACTTTATTGCACCACAGCGAGAGATCATGCCTCCGACTGCCGGATCTTCCGGTACTTCTATCAGCCCATCCAACAATGATGCATCTGCCTATAAGAGCATGGCAGGTATTGCTTATGCTTTTACTAGTCGCCTTGACTAGACCCTGTTGGAAAAAAGATATACCAAAGGACCTTAGGGCTCTCTTATATAGAGGAGAGACCCATGGAAAAATTACTTAAGATAGAAGAAGTATATATAAACTGTGAAAACGGTACAAGGAATTAATAATATCTCTACACTCCCCTCAAGATGGAGCATATATGTCAATCACGCTCAGCTTGGATGTACACTTCTGAAAGGGTCCTTGGTGAAAATGTCTGCAGTTTGTTCCCCTGAGCTTACATGGGAAGTAGAAATAAAGTCTTTCTGAATCATGTCTCGTGTATAGTGGCAATCTACTTCAATGAGTTTAGTTCTCTCATGAAAAGCATGATTATTTGCAATGAATAAGGTTGTCTGTTTATTACACTGTAATTGCATAGGAAGTGGAACATCAATATATAAGTCAGCTAAAACAACTCAGACCCGCATCATCTATGTGCTCCATTGTGTCATACCTCTATATTCTGATCCAACACTAGATTTGACGACTACAATCTGCCTCTTCCTCTTCCAGGACAATAAAGAGTCATCAACAAATACAGCAAAGCCTGAGGTAGACTTCCTATCCTTAGGATAACATGCGTAGTTTGATATGCCAAGCTGTGATAGTGAGAGATGTCCCTTTTGTGAATAACAATCTTGCACCTGGAGATGATTTCAAGTACCTTAAGGTTATATGGATTGCATCCATATGTACATATCTGAGTTGCTCCATTAATTGACTAACCCAACTAACAACAAAAGAGATGTTTGGCCTAGTGATGGTAATATAGAGTAGCTTTCCCACCAATACTTTGTATCTTCGTTTATCCACCTCCTCTGTATCACCATCATATAGTCTCGTGCTCGGATCCATAGGCACAGTGGCAGGTCAACACCCAATCATACATGCCTCGACTAGCATGCTTGTAACATATTTTCTTTGGGTCATCACAAGGCCCTGCTGATTTCTGGTAAACTCTAACCCCAGAAAGTATCGTAGGGTGCCAAGATCCATGATGACAAACTATTGAACGAGAAATTCTTTTGCCTTCTTGATCGCATGTACATCATCTTATGTAACAAGAATATCATCAACATAGATCATAATAGCAATTGTACCCATGTAGGTCCTCTAAACAAACAACGAATGGCCTGCATTTGATCTCTTGAATCCTTGCTTCTCATTCAGGTTCGAGAGCTTCTGGAACCAGACCTGTAGACCCTATTTCAAGCCATAGATTGCCTTGTGAAGTCTACAAACTTGTTAACACTCCCTCTCAACAGCAAACCCCGAGGGTTGCTGCATGTAGACTTCTTCCTAAAGATCTCCATATATAAATGTATTTTTGACATCAAGATGAAATAAAAATCAATTGCATACCACAGCAATTGCAAGGAGAACTCGAAGTGTGGAGTGTCAAGCAATGGCTAAGAATGTATCCAGATAGTCCATGCCATAAGTCTGAGTAAACCAATGTGCAACCAATCTACCTCGTAACAATCAAGACTTCCATCTGCGTGGTGTTTGACAGTAAATACTCACTTGTGACAGACAATAAATACCCCGAAAGGAGCACGGACCAAGCTCCATGTACCAAGCAACTGTAGCGTGGCCATCTCCTCTTCTATGGCAAGATGCCACCGACTATCTTTTAAGGCCTCCTGGTTAGTCTGTGGAATCTCCACGGCAGATATACCAACTGCAAACCTCCTGAAATCCCATACTAGGCGATCAAAAGAAACATGGGAAGCGAGAAGATATGATGCACACATACGCTTCTGCTTCCGAAGTACAATAGGTACATCCAGATCATTGGGGATATCCTCAATCTGTATGCCAGCCTCCTGCAAAGGTTCCTCCTCAGACACATCTATAAACCCATCAGTAGAAAAAAAATGCATTCAGAACAAACCTGAGACATTCTAGATGACGGCGAGGACCATGATCAGAAGCCGGCCGACAAGTATAGTATCGTGGTAAGTATGGAACAAGGATAGTGGGTGGGGGTGGTATGGGAGGATGCGGTGGAGCAACGGGTGCAAGGGAGGTGGTGATGGGATAGCAGGAGGAGGTGGCATGTAGACATCATCATCTGAATCAGATGAAGTCAACCTATCACTTGTAGGGGAAAAATACATCACCGACTCAAAACATGTGACATCAACAGTAATATAATATTTCTTACGCAATGGATCATAGCTGTTGTATCCCTTCTGTGTCATGAAGTACCCAACAAAAACATATTTGACAGCTCTATGAGATAGCTTGTCAAGACTAGGAGACAGCTGATAAACAATGCAACGAAGTCAAAAACACGATGAGTGAGTGAGAACAAATCCTTCTCGAGAAAGACAAGGGGCAAAGGAACTTTCTCACCCAGTACAGACGAGTGCATGCGATTCACAAGATAACAAGCAGTAAGAACCGCATCACCCCAGAACGAATGTTGGGCATGACTGTGAATAAGAAGGGTTCCAGTAACATCAAGTAAGTGGCGATGCTTACATTCTGCAAGTTGAGACGCATAGGCACATGAAGTTTGATGAACGATACCACGAGACGAGAAGAACTTTGAGAGTGCAAGAGTGCAAAATTTTATTGCATTGTCAGTTCGCACAAAATTGACAGTAGAGGAAAATACATTCCTCACTTCATTGATAAAGATTTTATGAAATTACCAGCCTCAGATTTATTCGTAAATAAGAAAACCCATGACAAACGAGAGAATCATCTATAGACACTAGATAAAATATGTCCCTGTTGATCGAGTACACGACTTGGACCAAATATCTACATGAATCAACTCAAAAAAGGAGTTACTACTCTGACCCTGACGAATAGGAAAAGCATATCGGTGATGCTTTCTTAACTGAGAGGTCTCGCATTGGAAGGATGGTCGAGGTGAGATTTGAGGAAGAATGTGACACATATTCTAGAAAGGGAGGTGACCAAAGCGCAGATGCCACATAAATGGACAGACTAATCATGTAGGATAAGAAGATAGACTAGCATATGGAGTACGGACCAGTCGATAGAGGCCACCGTACTCACAGCCACAATCAATCACCCTGCCTATAAGAATGTCCTGGAATACAAGGGAAAATGGATAAAAAATAGCATGACGATGTAAGTCCTTCGTAATCTGACTAATCGACAATAGATTCATAAAAAATTAAAGAGCATGCATCACATTCTGTAGACACATTGAAAGTGTCAATCCGATCTCCTCAAGTCCTGCAATTGGAGAATGGGTCCCATCGGCTATGACAACTGATCTGCCAGAGAGAACCTGTTTATATTCAATAAACTTACTCCTATCTCCACATATGTGATGGGACGCTCCATGATCCATAATCCATTTTGTAATATCGGTATTATGACAACTGGTAAGGGTGTCGCACAAGAGGTCTGACTAGAGACAGACGAAGGGATAGCGATCCGGTTGAGTCTGCGGTAAGCCTTCTCCATGGGAGGAATGGTAGCATCTGCAAGAATCTGTAATCGAGCAGCATCATATTCTGGATCAAGTGCTGTAAGAAATACACCAACCATGGTGGCATTCCAATATGCCTTCTGTTGCTCAAGGGTGGCAGCTAGAGACATAAAACTCTGGAGCTTCTCGAACATACCTCGGAGAGGCGTGTATAAAGAATGAAGAGGGTGTCCATTCTACTTGACTGTGAAAATACCATGTTGTAGTTACGGGATCTTCGTCTCAATCCGTGCTTGGGAATATGTGGCCACGAGAATGTCCCACATCGCCTTGGTGGTCGGCTGATGTAAAACATCATTGACAATCTCCATCGTCAATGTACTAGACAACCAAGCACGTACATAAGCATCGTCCGCCTCCCACGATGCGTTCACCCTAGTTTTCACCGTCGGCTCTTCCTCGGTAAGGATGTGTTTCTTACAGGTAGACTGTATGAGGCTCATGAACTGCATGGTCCATAGCTCATAATTTGTCTCATTCATCTTTACTATCGACGCTGGACCTCGAAAGGCGCATGTGACGGGGATGTCGACCTTGTTTTCTAACATACTATCGGAATGAGAAAAACTAGGGTTTGTAGACCAAAAGAAAATCCGTCTACATTGACATATGGGGAAATGATTGCATGCGTAGACTCAGGATGCAACCATTCCCATCAACGACCGTCGCTACAAAACGGAGTCACAGGTAGCATATGGTGACGGACAAGGAAGGTTGTATCGATATCGATATCATTTCGTTCCGCTCGGAAATGGATATATCGAGATATATCATCGATATATCGGCGATATGAGTGGAAATGTCAGAAATGGCTCAAAAAATCATTTTTTGTCAATTTTTCGGAAATTAAGATCATCCAAGATATTAAAACAACAAATAACTTACAAATACACACTTATGTCGCACATATCAGTCATTTGTAGCCCATATGTCGCACATATCGGTCATATCAAACATATCGTTGTTAATGGTTAATCCTGACCTATAGATATTGGAAATGGATTCCATTCAAGTTCTTATAAGTGATAGCATTAAATAACTTACAAATATACACTTAGATGACACAGATAGATCATTTGTGAAGACTATGATCCTTATATTGCACATATCGGTCATATCAAACAAATCACCGGTGTTGTTAGTTGTTGACCTCTAAATATATATATATATATTGAAAATGGAGTTCATCCAAGTTCTTAGATCACTAAATAACTTATAAATATACTCTTAGATCACAGATATCGGTCATCTATGAAGCTTATAACGCATATATCGATCATTTCGAATATCGATATTAATGTTGATTCTTGACTTATAGATATTTTTTTGAAGAATTGACTTATAGATATTGAAAATGGATTTCATTCAAGTTCTTTACAATATGAAATAACTTGTAAATATACTCCACGTTGAAGAACCATTGTATGCACCCTCATGTTGCACCATACCCTACCAGTACATATTGTCAATATATCGTGATATGCCCTATGCATAAAATTCTAGGTCCCTAAGTACTTAATCCACATAAATTATCAAATCAGAGAATTAAACATTGCAAATCAGATATCTAATTCCATAATTGAATTATACTGTTGGAGTGACGATCCAGGAGGCTCGAGAGGACCCTGCGAAGGTGGGTGTGTCACTACAGGACTGTTACAGTAGTCAGAGCGAGGTGGCGATGCATGCTCGCCAGAGGCGAAGGAGACCGGAGAGTACTGCGAACTCTGATCAGTGAACCTCGTGGTACCTACAGTGGTTAGGTAAATAAAAGGGGGCAAGAACGAATGGAATGGGGGCCTACAAGGTGATCGGAGCAAGGGCCCAGTGAGCTCCAAGTCTCTGCAAGACCTGGAGGCGGAGGAAGGCAGACCAAGATCTAGAGAAGGGAAGGATGGTCGATGGGGGTTTTCGGTTAAGCAAAGGTATGAGAGGTGCAATGAAGGTGATGGAGTGGTTTGGACTTCGGAGGTCCTGGCGGGAAGGAGGAGGCGATGGACCTCTTCTCGGGGAGAATCCTCTCTAGCAAAGTACTATCAGTAGCTCATAGATCTTGACGAGGAACTTGACATATTCCAGCCAGCTTATTGTCCTAAACATGTGGTAGAGAGATCTCAATGGGGTAATTCTACAAATTTCATATCTGTCTTTTTCCTTGTTATCCGACTATGAAGGACCAATTTCTCAAGACTGATACCCTTCCTCTATCAAAGTTATCTTTGGTTGTTTGTAGTAGTTCGACACCTCCACTGATCATACACATCCTCCGCAGAATGCGGAGAAGTCTACTTTTCTCTCAGTTGGACGAGGTGGTTGCTACAACTCTCAAGGAGGTTGAGGCCGTGATTCTGGCCATGGCCACTGTCACACTCCATGCATTCATTACCGCAGGTCCAACCATCCATCTAAGAGGTGTTGGGCAAACCAACACATGCCAACTTGGCATCTGACTATGAAGGACCAATTTCTCAAGACTGATACCCTTCCTCTATCAAAGTCATCTTTGGTTGCCTACAATAACTCGATACCTCCGTTGATCATACACATCCTCTGCGGATTGCGGAGAAGTCTACTTGTCTAGCAATATCTGGACAAGGTAGTTACAACTCTCAAGGAGGTTAAAGCCGCGATTCTGGCCATGGCCGCAGTCGCCTCCATGCATTCACTACCATGAGTCCAACCATCCATCTAAGAGGTATTGGGCAAAGCAACACATGCCAACTTGGCATTATCGTCTAATAATGATGCAACTATGATAGAGATGACTCCATATCAAGATCACACCTTGACAGACAGTCCAACCTTCTGCCACAAACTACTCCATACCCATGCATCTGTTGTAGAATTCTCCTACTTGTGAGAATCCTCCTACTGTGAATCTGGTTACTAATCAACTCTGTTTCTACCTCAATGCCAGCATGGAGTATTACCTCTGGCATACTTACTCAATTGACTGGAAAATGTAGTATGCTAACCTCTTTAGAACCCTCTTTCATCATGGATTCTATTTTTTTGGCCGATGGTGCTCATTCACCCACTACAGTTGTTGGGACTATGAAGTTTTCCTCTAAACTTAGGCTTTGACTTTTCCTTTAAGCTTATTATTTGTTATAAATTATGTGTTGAAATGAAGTGCAGAGTGATTTTTGATTAGTGTTGTTGGTATATTCAAGGCATCCCGGCGATGTAGATCTTTTAGTGGAGGACATGACAAGTATGACATGTGTTATCTTGATATTCATGCTGACTCCATTTTTTATGGTGTTATCTCGGTTATGTTAACTCGTTCCTTTAGAATTTGTGCTTTGATTATCCTTTTGATCCCTCTCTCAGGTATTTCCTAAATCCCTCTCTTAAATAATTCCTAAATTGTTCTCGTTGAAAACTTTTAAGGTGAAACTTGCCGGTTTGGCGAACATCATTAGGCTTCTTTCCCTTGAAGGATTGAGCCTCATAGCTTGTTGCCTTTTCTTTACTCATTGTGACATATGGTGACCCTGTCCAGTTCGTACTGAGTCTCTAAGAGGTTATAATTATTTTGTTGTCTTTATTGATGATTACATCATGTTTTTCTAATAAAGCAAGATTCAGAATAAAATAATATTATCAAGTCCTTTCAGTTTATAAAAAACTCTTTCTACTTGTGTTAAGACTTTCAAAACTAATAATGCTCTTAAGTTTGTTCAATAGGATTTGATGGCACGAGCTGATAGTTTATCAGTGTGTCTTCTTTGGGTACTTTAGGACCCAAAAGAGGTATAAGTGTTATGATCCAATCAGTCATCGCTACCACCTTTTTGTTGGCGTCACCTTCTCTGAATAGATTAGTTACTTCACTCAGTTTATCATGATATTCCAGTGGAGCTTCCTCCACCTTTCATTGTCTAGTGTCTACAAAAGAAAGCGCGTTATATAGCCTAAGTTGGTTTCTTTACATGTCTCTTACTTACAGGACGATGTGCCTTCTTCAAGTGGCATCACTACTGCAAATTTGAAATCCAAAAGGCAATATACTCTTCATCAATTGTTACACTTTACTTTTACTGATAGTTTGATAGTCTATCCAGTCTCGACATGAATTTTACATATGCTATCATAGTAATCATTGTTCCTCGTGATCATCACAATACCTTTTAGGATCATTGTAGGAAAGATGCCATGTATGAGGAGACGAATGCGCTTGCGTCCATAGGTACGTGGGACTTTTTCTATGTCCTCTGTGATCCTTGTTGCCTGCAGATGGGTCTTTACAACCAAACATTCTCCATATTACCATATTGGAAGCAAGAATGGTAGTGAAAGGCTTC
Source organism: Ottelia alismoides (assembly GCA_037367405.1). Lineage (NCBI taxonomy): Eukaryota > Viridiplantae > Streptophyta > Magnoliopsida > Alismatales > Hydrocharitaceae > Ottelia > Ottelia alismoides. The sequence goes on from JAZKJV010007914.1 coordinate 50,770, forward strand.
ACTCATAACTAGCATCGACTACTTCAAGACATCTCCTATGTTAAGGATGGGATTCATTCAAATTCTTCTATTAGTATCTACCACAAAGAATTGGATTATCTCCGAGTTATATGTGAAGAATACATTCCTCTATAGTGACCTAGAAGAGGAGGTTTACATGACACGGTCACATGGTTACTCCTTCAAGGGGAATATATATGCCAACCAGTAAGGTTGCCTATAGTATAAAGCAAAGTCCACGAGCATGGTTCAATAGACTTACTTCTAAGATCATCTCTTTAGGTTCTCACAAGACAACCGTTGGACATGTGAGCCCACAGCGAACCATTATCCAATAAAGGTTATTGCAGATCATCCTGTATTCTGAATTGAAGAACAACTAATTTGCATTATAGGTCCCAAGTACAATTAGGGTTATGTACCATAGCCATCTTGATATCATACAACAATTAATCTAAAGGTTGGATCATAGAGATTGGTGTAGAGTTGAATATCTAAAGAGTTAGATTAAGGACTCAAGCACACCGTCAAGTGATTATCAAGAAGGGATCTTCATCTCGAGAAAGAGATGGCAATCCTTACTCCAAAGGCTTACATCCGACCGACCTCTTGATGCAAGTCCTTTACATAGGAATAGAGATTCGAAGGTGTTGGATGAGCTAGTCAAAAAGTTGACTTAACTAAATCGAGATAACTAAGACTTATGTCGTATGTTGTCATTTATAGGCAAGCATCCTCCGACCAGAGATATATGTATCACCACATGTTTAAGTATATACATTAGGCATACCATTAGGTTGATGACCTAATCAAGGATTATATACCAGCAAGTTGGTGTGCATACGAGGGCATGTGAGTAATAATATCTCTCAAAGGGATCATACAGTTTCACTATTAAACCGGAAGATATGAAATCACTCATAAGATGGTGGGATAAACCAAAGTCCAATGTTGATCATCTTATTTTGGAAACGAGACAGGATTTGAATGTATGATATATGCTTTTGTCAAGCATACCAACTCTTAATGATCGAATGAGAAACTTAACGATAAATTGTTGAAGGAGACGGTTTAAATAAGATCAAAACTTCGTACTTATTCAAGGTCTACCAGTATGCAGGATGTACGGGTATTGGGAATAGTCGAGGGTGATGTGATCTTAATCGATTGTATTACCATGATACTTCCATTCTAAGGGAGTGATGAAACATGTTTGGATTTTAGTGACTCCACTCATTAGACTAGTTATCCAATCTTGGTCCAAATGTTGGACATGATCTGAATATGATTCGAATGCAACGAGAAAATTGGATATTCTATCTGACTTGATCAGACATCTCTAATAGGTCTTCTAGATCTGGCTATGAGATTATATCTCAGTATTCAAGTCACTATACACGGAATATACATTCACCATATCCTTATCTCCAAATATCCGGGGAGAAGGTACATTATCCTTGGAAGAGTTCAAGAATAGTTCCATTAGATAATATCTAAGCATTGTTAAATAAAGAGAAATAATGATGATTAAATTAGATTTAATTATCATAGTAATGTGGATGTGATTCACAATATTTAAACATGTGTAGAGAAATATCTGGGATAATTACATTGGATATAATTATCATAGATGAGATTAATGTAGATAGTATTATCCACAATAATCATGGATGACGTGGATGTGATCCATAATATCATGGAGAGAATTAATTGGAATAGGATTTACAATTTAATGTGAATTGGATTCACATTTAACAATTAAATGTAAATATGATTTACATTCAGTTTTGGATTGATGAATATGACTCATAAATATCCAATGTTATAAAAGTCACCCGACTAGCCCGACTAGTCTAGTCACTGGGGTGGCCGACCGAGTACCGACTAATTCCAACTAGGTCCACTAGTCAACGAATTTTTGCTTCAGAATACCATATTTTCTCACTTTTTTAAAAGCAAAGTTATTTTAATACTTTTAATGTTTTATTTAAATTCAATTACTTCTTTTGATTCATTACGATAGTAAAAATATATATAAATCTATGTAAATATATTATAATATATGTATAAAAATGACTTATATATTTAAAAAATCAAAACCGAATAAAGCCCAACTAAATCTGATTAATCGTCCGAATACCAATTAATCCTTAGTCAGTGACCCGACCGACCGCGTACAGACTACCGACTTTTGTAACTTTGTAAATATCAGCGGTTTATTTGCAACTATCATAAATAATTTGTAAATTATTTGGTGACATTATTTTGATAAATAACTCTATGAATGAAGATTTAAGACAGAGAAAATCCCTCTCCATATTTCAAGGTGGACGTCCACCCTCCAAATGAGGAAGGGGGCTATCTCCTTTCCTCATTCTTGGAAGGGGGCTCTCTTCTTTCCTCTTTATTCAAGAGAATAATTTATTATCGATATTAAATTTTGGAGCTTGAATTCATAATTGATTTATGAATTCTAAATTCTTTTTTACTTGGAGCATAAGTAAAATCATTTAATCTCAACCATTGATCAATAATTAGGAGTGCAGGTCCACCATTCAATTTGCTATAGAAGAAAGACTAATCTTAGCTCTTTCTTTACACAATTAAGTTGAAGCAAAAGTTGCAATAACTCTCTCTATCTACATGTGCTCTCTCTCTCTCTTCCAACTCTCGACGGCCACTCACCTAGGATTTTCTTGAGAGTTCCATCGTTTTCACGCTGCCAGACTGACTGCTCGTTGATCTTCGACTTCTTCGACACCTCACACTCATGAAGGAGACATCGGATTTTGTGAGATGAAATTAAGAGGTTCCTCGCTCGAATCAGTTCCTTGGATTGCAGGAAGCATGTATCTCATCCACAGCCCACAAGTGCTCTCTCGTCGGATTGGACTTGGGATAGGATGCCTCTTCCTTTAAAGGTTTTGAGATTGCGGACACGCTTCAAGAGCTAAACCCTATCCTCGTGTGATAGTGATGAAACGGCATGGTTATTCCCATGCCATGTAGTTTCATCAAAAAATTTAAAATTCCACTGCCCCATTGACTAGTATAACCGGTCGACCTAGAACATATACAATTCGATCTTCATGCTTCCATGATGCACAAGGCACTATCGCCTCCTTTCAACAACATCTGACTATTTTATACCATTAAACGTAGGTCCTCATATACCATGGTACTTGTTATTTATGTTGATGTCATGGTTATCATTAATGATGACAATGTATACATTTTTTGAATCCAAGACATTCCTCCAGAAGGTAACGTCACCAAGGATCTTTGTCAACTTTGATGCTTCCTAGGGATTGAAGTGATATGTACAATAAAAGGATTATACTTGTTATAGAGGAAGTATTATATGGATATCCTTATGAAAGTTTGCTTACTTGGATGCAAACCTTCAGCTGTCCTAGTTGACTTGCAGAGACATGCCACCTTTGTGAATCGTATATTTAAAGACACCATACAGTATAGAAACCTAGTGGGTAAACTATTATATCTCACTATCACTAACCTAATATATTTATGATGCGTGCAAAGCCATTCAATACATGGAGAAGTCTCGGTACAGTCATTAAAAGAATGTTCTTCTAATCCTTCGATGCATGAAGAACTCTCCAAGGAAAGGCCTCTTCTTAGAGGTTAACAGTCATACTGATATCACCTCCTATGCAAATGCTGACTATGCTAGTTCTCCCGAAAATAGGCTATCCAATACTAGTTTCTCCATGTTTGTTGGCGGAAACCTTGTTACATGGAGAAGCAAGAAACATGCACTTCTGAGAATCAAGAGCAGAAGCAGAATACATAGAAGTAGCTCAAGTCGCATGCAAGGTTACTTAGCTCGTCTCCTTTCAATAAGAACTAGTACTCCCTGCTACCACTCATGTTCCTCTCTATTGTGAGAGCAAGTCCACGAAGATTGCTCCTAATATTATTTTCCATGAGTAAACTAAGCAAATAGACGTGGATTGCCACTATATTCGAGACACAATACGAGGAGGGAAAATCACTACTCCACACATTTGCACAGAAATTCTAACTTGCAGATGTATTCAACAAGGCACTTTCAAATAAATGTATATCGTTGTTGACTTCCAAGTTAAGCATGATCAATAGATATGATCCAACTTGAGGGGGTTTGTTAACGTTATTAGCAAATATAGCCATGACGTAACTTTTCCTATATTAGTTTATTTCCATATTCTCTACTTCTCTTTATAACCCTTCGGGAACTATTATATAATTGCCACCTATTGGGCTCGAGTGTTCCACATTATATAAGAAACCCCACAATCATGAATAAATTCATTTCATTGCATTCTCAATTTTTCTCCACACTATCAATGGTAAATATCCTTCACTATTTCAAAAAAAAGAACTGGAGAATTGGGATGTAGGTATACTACCCATCTTATTGAGGCGATCACAAGCTCCATTTAAAGGATGGAAAATCTTCTAAGGATTCTCTCAAGAGAGGTTATCAAAAGGTTGCTAGGAAGCTCGTTTTACTCTAACTAGACCAAACATCACTTATACTGTGAATGTGGTCAACCAACTTATGCAAGCTCCTACTAATGCACACCTTACTGCATTCTATAGAATCATGTGATATCTAAAAAACCCAGTAATGTGTTGTGTTTCGTGAGATAAAAGAAAATCAACACTGAATATTACATAAATATTGATGAAGTTGGGTCCATTAATGATTGTCGTTCTACTTATACTTATTTGATCTATCTTATAGGAAGCTTTATATGGAAGAGCGAGAAACATATTGTATTTGCTAGATCAAGTGATGAAGACAACTACAATGCCATAAATTCTATGATGCAAAAATATAGTGGTTCGGATTATTCTTAATGATATAGATACCCATATGCCCAAAGATGCTTCACTGAGATAACAAGGTCACCATTAATCTTACAAATAATCCAGCCTAGCACGATCATTTCAAGCATGTTGAAGTAGATATGCACTTAATCCAGAAAAATTTAATGTTGGCCATCTGTGCATGTTGTGTATCAAATCAAAAGATCTATTGGACAATGTTTTTACTAAGGATATTGCGAGTAGTGGATGCAAACACAAACAAACATAGACAAGAACAGTACATACACATGGATTTACAAGAATCACCCGTAGTTGAGCTACGTCTTTGGGTGGCAGCGGTCGTTTTCACTATATGTAGAGAAAGGGAAAATACATAGAATACAAAGAACCCCTAACCCTAGGGAGTTTATATAGTATTCTCGGTACAAACGGACCCCAAAGACAGATGGATCCGAATACAAAAAAAATCTGGTAGGATATGGAGATGGTTTTTCAATAGAGTTCGACTGAATATATGGTAAGAATTCAAGGTATATCAACAATGGACTTTTTCCGTTACACAATGTGAAAGAATGTGGGCAAGTTAGATATGATTGGCATCTGAGGGAGTGTCAAAAGTGCGGTATTGATTAAATTGTTTTTGGTGTGAGTTTATTTAATTGTCTCCATATAAAATGTAGTACACGTCTCCTTTGTTATCTACCAAAGAGACTGTTCGAGAGAAGCCGTTAAGTCACCATTCCCATGATTTTCTTTCTCATAGAAGAAGATTGTCATGTAAATTATGCGTCTCATTTGTTTGAGTGCTTTGTTTGTTGTTTTCTGCATAACATTGTTGCTTTTTAATATGCATTAAAGATTTTGACAGAACATCGCTCTCAAAAAGAATACACGTAAAGATCGGATTCGGAATGATGCAATCAGAAAGAAAGTTGGTGTAGCTCCGATCGAGGATAAGATGCGAGAAAACCGCTTAAGATGGTTTGGTCATTTGCAAAGAAGGTCAACTAATGCATCGGTTAGGAGATGCGAGTGGTGGGATGTTGAGCCGGCTAAGAGAGGGCGAGGACGGCCCAAGAAGTGTTGGAAAGAGACTATACGAAGGGATCTTAGTTTTTCGGATATAAGTCCGAGCCAAGATAGATCGGAATGGAGGCGAAGAATCCATGTAGCCGACCCTACTTAATTGTGGGAAAAGGCTTTGTTGTTGTTGTTGTTGTATCGCTCTCAAAAAGAAATACCGTGATAGTGATCAAGAAAATAGATGACATTTTTTTTTAATTGATTCATGGTCCTAAGTCGCTATATTAGGAAGATACAACTTAAATTGTTTTCTTGGACCTACAGTTCATGGAGTTCATTTAGTAATTTAGAAAAGAGAATCCAAATTGAATAATCGGTGACATATGGAATTTCCAATTTTGTTGATTTTAGACCCCGAAACAAGAAACATCTTACATCTAACAAATAAAATGAAGACCTAAAACAAAAAAATTAAGCTTTTTTCCACATTACATTGGTAGGCTGGCCTTTGCTCCATCTATTTCGATCTTGGGACATCCATAGACTTAACTCAATCAAACAAAATTCTGTGTATGCTTGCCTAAAAACAGATGATATAACAAATCCAGCAGGCTATTTCATTAAAAAAATTATTATATTTGTGGTTAAAAAATGTATAATTACCATGGCAATGATAAGGTGCAGGGAAGAACTGTAGATAACAGAAAGTAGCCACCACCAAACCTGCAATAGCATTCTCAGAGCTTCATCACAGCACAGATGGTCTGCAATGAATTTATCCATTAATAATTATGTCAAATGAGCAACCAACCTAAAAGACCTCCAGCAAATACATCCTGCCAATGGTGCCTGTAGTCGTCCACTCTAGAAATTCCAACAAGTGAAGCGACAAATAATGGAAGAAAAATGATACACAGCTTTGCCACATGACCTCTTTGATCAAAAGCTTTAATTTTCCCAGATAAATATAGCGCCAGAAAGCCAAGACCCGCAAATGACCCTGTATCATTAAGTGAAGCACTAATATCAAACAGAAATCTGGCGTATCATAAATAAAAAGGTCAATGATACTGAATGGAAGTAACATGTCTTATATGGGTACGAAAAACAAGGCATAAAATTAGAATGAATTAAACTACATCTATCTATTATCTATACTAAAGCTGGGTTTTCACCATGGAAGGACATATCGATATCGATATCGTTTCGATATCGTGTCGATATCGATATATCGACGATATATCGTCGATATATCGCCGATATATCGCTATATCTAGGAATCTTTCTGAAGAAAATGCCTGAAATCGGATATATCGATATATCGATTTCGATATCGGTCCCATGTCGATATGGATATATCGCCGATATATCGGGATACAGCCTTCCATGGTTTTCACCACAGCTGTATCTCTTAGATAGACACGTGGATTACTAAGGAGCATTTCCCCTCCCCATCTCCTCGTTCAATCTCCCCTTTCTCCTTTCATTATAGACCCCCCACGTTGGTGTAAAGAGAGACATCCACTCACATTCTTTTTCTTTATGAAATTAGATGTTTACTTTTTTGTCGAACATTTAAAACAATAATCATTAATGAAAGCTATTAAGGCAATGGTTCAAAAGGTCATGAATCGAAACCTTACAATGTTTAAATAATAATTGATACATCAGGACATCTATTCTCTATAAAAGTTCACTTATTGAAGTCTTATAAATAATACTAGGGTATATACTCGCGCTTTGCTGAGGGTGTAAGATTTGTTCGTTGGAAAGATTGATGTGATTAAAAATAAATCTACAATCTTTCATAAAAGATATTGTGGGGAAAAAGGTAAATACTTGTATGTATAAGTATTAGATGTTAGCTCCTAATATTAAGAATATTGAAATATACAAAGTTCGTCAAAATATAATATAAAGCAAGAATATGTACGACATTAGGTGACACTAAAACCCAATTTAGTATTACATAATAGTTTGGATAATACCACACAAAAGTATCAGTTTGGACCAAGCTTTAATATTTTTCACTTGCGCATGCAACATATGTATGACACTTTCCATTATAATTATATGTTATGATCTTTCAATATAAAAATTTATATAAGCAAAATATTTAAAGATGCAAACAGATACAAAATATATATGTATCTGGTTAGTCACTGTATCCGTTGACATCCATATCCGTAAAATTTTTCAACTTTCAAAGACATAACAGATATGGTTAATAATTAAAACTACAATAACATCTATATTTGTATATTTCAACAATGTTAATATTATCAAAAAATACAATAAATATAGATGTCTCATTTTAAGTGTATAAAAAAAGCTTTGAGAAAGAAATTTGTCAGCTCAATACATGAAGTGTATAAAAAAAGCTTTGAGAAAGAAATTTGTCAGCTCAATACATGATATTTTAAAATAATAAAATCAGTTAATAATCGTGTATACTTATACATATTTTTTTAGAGCAATATTAATTTGAACTAATTTTTTATGAGCTATCGTAACGTGCATAAAAAATATAAAAAAATTTTAGTGTATATTCTAGCAAGGTTCAGGAAAGCGGTATGCGTATGCGTTCGGACAGGTCACTGAATAGTGCTTAAGCGATATGCGGGGGTATATGCGAGGTATAAGCGGTTCTACGTGGTTTTCTAATTTTTTATTTAAAAATAAATAAATATATACAAAAGTGACTACAACAGAACTAAATTTATGCATAATGTGGTCCAACGGAACATCTAAGAAAAATAACTTTCATATAGAGGTCAATACTTCAAATCTTCAATAGAAAAGTTAGCACGCATGATAACTAACAACAATAACCAAAATATGCAAGTATATGAAAGAAAACTAAAATTCAAAACAAATAAAAATAGCAAAAATACTAATTAAGATAGCATAAGAAAAATGAAATGTTCAAGCAACAATATTCTACTAAGTACAAAGCAATTCTAATCTAGTCATCATCAAATTCCACTGCGATATTGTCTTCATCTTCATCTTCACTCTCTTCATCGGACAGGAGTTATTCCTCATTCAATCTCGGCAATGAGGTTGAACTAGTAGCATGCCTTTGGCTTCTTCTGTGTTGAACCAAATCTTCAGCGCCAGTTGTATCGGCCACTAAGTTCCACGTCAGCCCCGATTCTTGAAAAACTTCATCCTCTTCATCAATCCAATCTCACAAATGGGTTTTATCATTTGTGACAAATGGATCATTTCGTTTTTTCATATGGTGATCCCTCAACTTGGCATTGAATCTGACATACACCAAATCATTTAATCACTTGAATTCAAGCTTGTTCCTTTTCTTCGTATGGATCTACAAAATCACCATAAATATATCATTAACCACCCCATTAATGATGTGTAGCATGTGAGATGTGTGGCACCAATTTTTTTAACTTTACTACCTCAAAAGTGCTCCAATTCCTTTCACAACCCGAGGAAGAAGCTGTCAACCTTAAAATTTTCATTGCCATTTCCTTCAATTGTGGCGTTTCCATGCCATGTAATTCCCACAAATGAGTTATTTTCAAGAAAAAATAGTTAATAATCGTTAAACATATAAGTCTATTAATTCTAGTGAGAAATTATACCTAGATTGAAATTATCATCAATGATTGACCATTGTCTGATAGCCAAAGGTTTGCCAAATGATCCTTCTGTCCCTTCATATAAAGGCAACTCCTTCTTGGTGATGATATCTTGGATCTCTAAGTCAGGATAGAAAATATCCATACAATCCAAGAATCCCTTCAGAGGAAGGCCTTACCTCTGGATTTGAGCATTGTCCCTATAAAAAAGTAGGGATTCGAATAATATGCTGCAAGGTGGAGGGGACTATACAATCTTCCCATACCTTTGAGTCAATAGCATCAACAAAATGTTCCTAAGATGCTTCGGCATCTTTGAAAATGCTCATGATCTCTTTTCTAGCATCTTACAACCCATCCTATACAAACCCCATAGTCGGTCTCCCATCTCCATCAACAATCTGCAGAACATGTACCAACGGAGAAAAGACCTTCAATGTCAATGACACTTGAGTCCAAAATGAAGGACTCAAAACTATGGTTGAAGCCATTTCGCCCTTCTTGGTCTTATACCATTTACAAGCTCTCCATTCATCAGAAGAAAACATAAGTCTCAACTTATCCTTCTTCTCCATCACAGATTGCAAAGTGAGATATGTGGTAGCAAATCTTGTTGTTCATGGCCTCACTACCTCGTCTTTTTGCGTAAATTGTCTCATCAAGCTCAATGTTTTCGCATAACTATATATGAGGACAGTCAATGTCCTTACCTTTGTGATGGCAGTTTTCACTTTCGATTCCTTACCGATCTCTTCTAGCATAAGATCGATGCAATGTGTTGCACAAGAACTCCAGAATATTCGTGGGTACTTTGTTCTCAAAATTCTGACAGCAGCCATATTAGCAAATGCATTGTCTGTCACTACTTGGACTACATTGTCAGGCTCAACTTCCTCAATGGACTTATCCACTAAGGAAGCAATGTACTCTACGGTATGAGAATTTGCAGACGAGTCAGTAGAATTCAGAAAACTAGTTCCAAGAATGCAATTGACACAAATATTCATTATGCTCCTTCCTCTCCTATCAGTACATGCATCCGTCATAATGGAACATCCAGAAGTCTTCCAACTATCACGATGTGTTTGCAAGAACTCTGTTATTTCCTTAACTTGTTCCTTCAAAAGAGTTTTTGTTAGCTCATAATACGTTGGAGGCTTGTATGACCCCCTATACTCTCCAATTGCTTCGTATATTCAAAGAAATGAGTCACTTTTGACAACACTAAAAGCAATATCATTGCCATAGAAGTACCTCGCCACAAATTATTCACGTGTGCGCATTCCTCCTTGGCAAAGGTATCTTTGATTGAGGATTGGCGGAGAGTCTCCGCTGGTACATCTTCTGCCGAAGTTCGCAGCCTTTTCCCATCCCTCTCTTCATCAACCAAGGGTTGATTAATCTTGATGGAGACTTGCCCTTGAATTTCTTTCATCCTCGAGGTCTTCTCATTCCCTTTCACTTTAATTCCTTCCATGTTGTCCATAATTTCTCTCTTCACCTCAGGAGACACCTTGGGACAAGATGATGCATTGCCTTTAATGTGAGCCAAATGTTGCTTCATGCGATTGATCCCTCCTTTCACAACCTTCCGACACAATCGACAAGTGACCATGCTCGGGCTACTCGGATTCTCTATAAAAGCATACTTCCATCCCAGATCATTAGAACAGGAGGAACAAAAAACCTTGATGTATCGCTTCTTTGAATAGGCGGCTCACTTTCAGTTCCAGGCGTAGGAGAAGAACCGCTGCCAGATGGTAGTCTAGAGGCCATAGTTGCCTAGCATTCAATCGTAATTATAAGATAAAAATATCAACAAAAAAGTTTAATATGCATACAAAAATAATAGTTTTAACCTTTTAAACAAACAATTGTTTAAAGAATTATGCATAAACAAAAAGTATAATATGCATTGTATACTATCCTTATTGTCCTATAAAGTTTGTTGACCCAAAAAAATGATGGATGGGTGTCATTGACATTACAAGTTTCAATAACCCATTCCTATCGAAAAATGATGGATGGGCATGATTGTATATGCCTTCAAATACCGATATATATTCAATCAGAATGCAAGGTAACTGGTCGTGCAAACATTAATCCCAAAATGTTGGAAGATGACCAACACGCATTGGAAGATGCAAAGATGTTCGATTGTGTTGTCACAAAATGGTCAGTAAACTATATGCATGAAGTATTTTGTGAAAGTAATGACCTAAAGCAGTGAATAATCCCACTCTCTAAAATTTTATCTTCTACTATTTTGGAAGTCCTCTTTTTCTGTTTTATACACATAAGCATTATTAGTCTTGTGATGATCTAAAGCAGTAAATAATGTTTGAAGACCAGTTAATGATAGACCCATTTAAGGATAGACCAGTGAATAATGTTTTATACACTTTCTGTATTGAAAATAAAGTAAAAAATCAAAATTACTGGAAAAAAATGAATACGTGCACCTTGAACCTTTGCACAGTGACGACGTAGGTGGGATGTCGTGGAGGCACTACTGGTAGCTTGGTAGGCTAGTACTTTAGGATGCGGTGAAGCAGGGTGGCGGCGGAAGAGCTGGGAGAAGGTGAAGAAGTTGGAGGAGGCGGAGTAGCAGTGAGGAGGCGGAGGAGCTGTGAGGAGGCGGAGAAGTAGGAGAGGTTGGAGGAGTTGTGAAGAGGAGGACCTGTGAGGAGGCGGAGGAGATGGGAGGAGGCGGAGGAGTCGCGAGAGGAGGCAGAGGCACTGGTTGGGGGCGGAGGCTCTCGAGGTTGGAGGGAGTGCGCGCCTTGGAAAACCTAGACCGATCGAGTACCTGGGGAATAAATCGGTAATCGGACCTATGGGGATCCGATAACGAGGGTTGGTGTCCTGAGCGGCAGAATGGACCGCATATGCGGACGCATAGCCCGCATATGCTGTCCGCTCATGCGCTTGGGGCGCATAGTGCAACGATTCACGTATGCGGCGCGTCTGTGGGTCCGCACATGCATATGTGGCCGCATATGCGACCGCTCAGAGCGCATTCGTGAACATTGCATTTTAGTTTATCAAAAGTGATTGTTCTAAAAGAAAAATCTAACCTATTCTAAACCTAGAAACCTAGAGGAAGGAGGAATGAGAATTGGTGGAGAGAGAAGAGGAGAAACGTGGCATTTAGAGAATTGGAGGGAGAGAGAGATAAAGTGGAGAAAGAGAGTAAGTAGCGTAGGGAGAGAGCGAGTAAGAGAGAAGTGCCCAGGACTCCCACTGCAATGTGTCCACATGAGGGAGCGAGCTAGGGAAAACCCAACTATAATGTGCACAGCCGTTGCAAATTTTGAACGCAGAGCGGAAGCCCACGTGTCAAGAGCCGGGTGAAAAACCCGGCTTTAATATAAGTATATAGATTTGATAATAAAACTATATTAAATGAAAAGATAAGAAAATAAGCGTGTACAATTTTAATACGTAAGGTTGATTTTTAAAATCTATACAGATAAATTGTATAAATCAATCTTTGTTATATTTATGTATGTAGAATTTTGGCAAATATTATGAGTATTCACACACATATAATTTAAATTAAAACTATCCAGATTGAAGTGTTATTGTCTTGATAATATTTCATAATAAATACTAAGTGTAAATACAAAATCAAAACTCCTTTATATTATATTAGAATAAATTTATATCCAAAAACTAAAAACTATGGAAGATGGCAATATTTAAGGTTTGATTTTCAAATACATTTGAAAAATCTAAAAAAAACATGGCATGACTTTGATGTATCATTGGACTTGATAATTCCATTTTTTTCTATATCTGATATATTACTAAGCTTTTACATTATTAACATACTTTTTAAAAATATAACATATGAATGACAAAGATAAGTTGATGCAAAATTCGCATCTAACTTGGAAAATAAAAGATAAAATATATTATATAATCGATCAAAGTAAATTTTGCGTTAATTTTTTTATTATTATATAATATTAATACCCATAATGTTAGACTTTCACCGCAATGTATTTTTAAAATGCTAATAATTAATTTATTATCTACCCATCATGTTAATGATGGTTGGACAACCTCTTATTCTAACGGTAACATGGAATTTTATGCAACTTATCAGATTTCATCTTTTAGATATAAATATAAACCTCAAATTAAAAATTGTATAAATTTTTTTCATCATGATTTTATTGATTTACTATCCCATTGTGATTTTTTTAGAAAAAAATGATCAAGTTCATTCATCATATATCGCAGAGAAACCACAAAGCCAGCCATACATTGTTTTAGTTTAAAAAAAAACAGAATTTGCAGTCAACCGGACAGGCGAGGGAACAAAGTTATCAAAAGTACAACATTAAAACAAAGGCATCAACCAGGCAAGACTCCAAATTTATCAGCAAAAAGATGAATGTTTCAAAGTCTCTCGCCGCCAAAAAATGTGCCACCAAGTTTGTGTATCAGCATTTCCATAGAGGTATAAGCTTTCTGAAGTCTCCCAAAAAGAACAACCGCTCAGCCCAAAGCCACCACCGAAAGCCTACTGGAGAGGTGAGATTTACTACCCCGCTCTGAAGCGCGGGGTAGTCTGCTAGTTCATTTATTAATAGCATGTTTATGATGAAGCATCAGTCAAAGATCGGAGAGCTAAAAACCCACATTCTATAGTATAATAACAACAGTTTCAGAAGCAATTCCGATGTAAGACATTCCAAGGAATCCTTTCCCTAGGGAGACATCCACAATAAATTTATTATTAAACTACTCAAGACACAAAGAACAACATAGTTTTCTAACAATAAAGAATATTTGGGAAGATATAGCAACTAATCGTAACACAAGGAACAAAATAGTTTTCTAACAATAAAGAAGAAAATATGGGAAGTCATCTACTTAGATTTGCAATCTAAAATGTTTACGTCGTTTACCTTATTGTACAAAATTAGGCTAAAATTTGCAAAATTTAATAATGGTGTTGGAAATTTACATGAAGTGTGCCCACTAGGAAAACTCTTATGGCCATCAACAATTAGATGTTCCTCTCCATGGCATACAACGTTTCCAGTTACTGGGTCATACAACTGTACGACAGGCATAGATACAGCCCATTCATGTCAGGGAAATGGATAATCAAAGATAAAGACGGTATTTGATATTCAAATCATGAAGCAAAGGATTCAGAGAGTACATCATTGCCATCTGGAAAACAACGCCAAAAGAAGTCGGGTCGAGGTCGTCCAACTGCATCCTTGATAGCATCAGTAATAACCCCCGTTATCAGTACTGAAAATAACAGACCTGAACATGCAGAATTGTCGTATTAAATGACTAACTAGTGGACCAAGGGCATACAATAGAAATATCTACAAGGGGATTACCAAGAATAGCATGATGAAGATCATATACATCTTTCTTGTAGTAGCAAACGGGGAACACAACCATAAGAGGCAATATTATAGAGATTACCTATAAGAGAAAAAAATAAGATATGTATATATAGGTAGATAGGTAGATATGGATTTATAGATGTATGTGTAGATGTAGGTGCAGATATAAATTAAAATCATCACTAATGGGGAAGTATAGAAAAAAGAAAGCAATAAACCTACTGGGACAGCCCAAGATGGCACAGTGTTACTCTGATGTGGATATCTTATATCTGTCAGCATTTCTTTGCTAACAAACCGGTAGAAAGGATGGATAGTATTCAAAATAATGATCAGCATGAGAAGAAATGCAAGTACAAGCCAATCATACAAATGGGTCCGCACTAATTTAACTCCATGTCTTTGGAATAGCTGATGACCCGACCTCATCTCCTTTAAATTATCCTGGGCACAAAAAGGGGAGGTTCAGTCATCTTATTCTGAAGAAAAAAATGATATTAGGAACTCGAAATATTTTTATTTCTCCAAAGCGATTACATCTAAAATTTCAAGGTATATAGTTTATCTGATCCCCTTATCTACTCATAGGATATGTTATCACATTTCTTAGATACTTAACATAGATTGAGTGCAAAAACAGAACGTTGAACTTATTTTTTAAAAGTGTCTCCCAAGTAAAATCAACATATCAGATGAAACAGAGCCACATCATGCTGCTACAAGTGTGGGATTTTTTACAAAAATCCAAAGGATGGCTACTCGAGATGGTAGACATCTAGATTTCATTGATAAGGTACTTAGGAGTCACAACCCACACTCCATCGCCCAGCTGCACCCAAAAAGAATGCATACCCTTAAGCACTGGAAAGCACACACACTCAATGGATGACATCGGCATCCCTCTGCAACTGAAAGCATATGAAATAATCAATGGAAACTCTGGCCTACAAACCTTCTAATATGTTATAACCCACCCACTGCCCTGCCGCCCAGCCCCCACCCTCCAAACCGGTCTTTTAATAAAAAAAACATGTGACAAACAATTGCACGCATCGACTATGACAACAAATCGTGGCGACTAGTTCCTATACATCAAATGAATTAAAGCAAACATAGAAGCACACCGAGAATCAGACGAGGAGGGGACAATGCCCTAAATGTCGGTTTCGGTCACCATTTCGGTGACCGACAGAAACCGAAATTTTGGTTATTTCGGTCATTTTTTGTACTAAGGCTCTCATATTTCTTTCATTTCGGCCATTTCGGACGAATTTCGATTTCGACAAGATATCAATATTCTACAGAAATTCAACTGAATTTCGCTGAAATTGAGGTCATGGGAGGGGAAGCATGATGATGTTTTCCACATTAAAATGCTTCAAGGTTTCAACGGAAAATTGGCATTCTGGGAAACATCCCTCGGAGAGTAAAAGCAGACACATAGCCCAAGCAATGGTATCACAAAACTGAATCAATGGAAATAGAGGCAGCACCATTAAACAAAGCAGGTAAACCTCGGTAGTAGATGTCTTTATTATTTTTTGAGACAAAAAAGGGGGAACGGTCTTATACTGTTTGCCCCAGTGTTACTTCATTAGAGAAAAAAAGAAGAAGAGAAGATACAGGGTGTTAACCCTTAGGGTGCGTTTGGTACGTGAGTTAGGGAAGGTTAAACTGGTAGGGGGTAACCCATTTTTTTGTTTCAGCGTTTAGATGGAGGGTTAAACTGAGGGTGGGATTGTAGTGGGTTTGTTGTGATATGATTGTATTGAAGTTTGAAAAAGTATGTAGTTATTGTGATGTGATTGTATTGAAGTTTGGAAAAGTGAGTAGAAGTGGAGTAGTTTATAATTTTTATATGATATGATGGTATAATATATTATTTTTTGATGGAATTGATGAAAAGGATCTGAATTATTTAATGTATTAAAAAAGATAAAATGTGGGACCCACGTGGAGAGAGGAAAAATGGGGTAAGGGGGTAAACCCCCCTTTGAGGGGTTTACCCCGCTACCCGAACGGGTCCTTACAGGAACCGTGAATCAAGGAGAGTGTTTGAATGAAAAATAACATTCTCAAAATAAAACTGATCTAAAACGAAAATCACCTAGTTTCTCGCTAGCCAAATCATCCACAAGGATGCTAAAGGGAGAACTAACTCATTGGTTGGATGCTTCTTCGTAGCATAACGAGGCCCAAAAGGCTTCATTAATAGCAGCATTCATCCAAGCAAGCTCCAGTTCCATCCAGATAGATTTGATCTTCAGACAAGCGAAGAACAAATGATTGATGTCTTCCAGAGTCAGATGAGGTCATCCAGTCACCTGTGGGAAAGAAATACATAACATACTCAAAAAATGTGACATCAGCACTGACAAAATATTTCCGCAGAAGCGGATTAAAGCAACGGTGTCCCTTTTGGGTACGAGAGTAGCCAACAAAAATGCACTTGACAGCTCTGGGGAGAGCTTGTCACGACCTGGTGAGAAATCATGAACAAATACAACCAATCCAAACACACGAGGTGTAAGGCAGAAAAGATCCTTCTCGAGAAACGCAATCGAGAAAGGGACCTTTTTCCCAACACAGAGAGCATGCGATTCACAAGGTAGCATCTAGTGAGGACCGAATCACCCTAGTAAGTGTAGGAATGTGACTCTGGATCAACAGAGTTCATGTCACGTCAAGTAAGTGATGGTGTTTGCGCTCGACAACACTGTTCTACTGAGATGTATGGTGTACAATACTAAGAGACCTAAGAAACTCAGGAAGTTGTAGTGTGCACAACTTTAAGGCATCATCAGAACGTATATATTTGACATTAGCAGAAAAATATTTCTTTACCTCATTAACGAATGACTTGATAACAAATCCAGCCTCGGACTTATTTTTCAAAAGGAAACCCCAAAAAATCATTACAACGACTAAATAAAAAACGAGCCCCTAGTGATCAGAAACATGACTCTGACCCCAGATATCTAAATGAAGGAGCTCAAACAAATGAGAACTGCTCCGACTCTAACGAGATGGAAAGGAGGAACGGTGGTGCTTCCCAAGTTGGCAAGCCTCGTACTGAAATGAAGATCGTGTGGAGATCTGTGGGAGGACATGATACAGCTTCTGCAAAAGAAGGTGGCTAAAATGAAGGTGCCACAGGTACAGTGAGATCGGTCCAGTAGGAATAGTAAAGGCACCCGCATGGGGAGGCTGGACCAGTATATAAATCCCCCTCTGCTCACGACCACATCCAATCACCATCTCATAAGTATGTCCTGAAAAGCAAGAGACAAAGGGTCAAAATGGCACAGCAATGCAGATCCTTAGTAATCTGACTAATAGAAAGTAATTTTATCTGAAAATTAGGGGCATATAAAACATTCTGAAGGTGCATGGATGGCGTAAGATACACCTACCCTTGTCCTGTAATGGGTAAGTAGACCACATTAGCAATAACAACCCATCCATGAGGTATAGTCCTGTAGGACCTGAACTGGGCTCTGTCTCTAGACAGACGGTGGAATGCGCCAGAGTCCATGATCCACTCTGTCATATCTGCACCGCTGCTATCAGTAAAAGCATAAATGATACCTGAGGAGCTCGAAGAGGCTATGGTTGCGACTGAAGTATCTGTGAATCATGTAGTGGTGGTATCAGTCGACGGAGTCATGATCTCTCGTATACGAGAGAAAATGTCATCCGAGCGCGGATCTGCCTGGAAAGATGGAGTCTCTGAAGGCTCGATCCGTTCTGCCATACACGCATATGTGGGGTATCCATGCTTCAGATAGCATGTGTCCTCTGAGTGTCATGTATGACGACAGTAGGTGCAAGGGTCACACTGGCGTCCATTGCCTCAGCCATGGGGATTACGCCCTCTGAACTAGGTAGACCCTCCTCTGTCGTGAGAAGCGGTCATCACTGAAGTGGGTTGTGGAGTGGCAGTAAGAGGAATAAGAAACCTGCTGAAACAACTATAGGCCTCCTTCATATGAGGTATGGTCACCGCAGTAAGGAGTTATGCTTGTGCTACATCATACTCTGAATCGAGCGTAGCCAAAAAGACTACAACCATCGTGGAGTTCATGTATGCTATGTGTTGCTCAGTGGATGTCGAAATAGGCATGAAGCTATGAAGCGTCTCAAACATGCGACGAAGCCAGGAGTAGAATGTGTGCAGTGGACAGCCATTATGCTTGGCCCTGTAAATGTTAAACTGAAGCTGTTCTTCGCTTGGGAATAAGTAGATGCTAGAATATCCCACATTACCTTTGCAGTGGGTTGATTCACACTATCATTGGCTATCTTCATGGTGAGGGTCCTGGAGAGCCAAATACGTGCAAATGCGTCCACGAAGCATTATCCCCAGTCTTATCTGTCAATACCGACTTCGTCAGAATTTGCTCCTTATTGTTACACTGCATGAGAGAGAGAAACTACATGGACCACAACTTATAGTTGGTCCCATCCATCTTCATGATGGGAACCGAGCCCTTGAAGGTACCGGATAAAGAAAAGATCACCCATGTTCTCTGACATGGTAGAAGAACGGCCAAAAACAGAACTCACTGGGATGTAGACTGATCTGAGCAAGTCTACACAATCATATGGAGGATTGGTTGTATATGTAAACTCATACAACCATCCTCGTCAATCCTCAAGCCGCTTCCGATCAAAATCAAACCGCAGTTCGGGTTGTAATGGTGCACAAATGTGCAAGGAGGCGCAATGAACCGTACAGGGAGGCTGTTTTGATGTGCAGCAGCACGTGACGGCCACCGAGGAGGGTCGGCGACGGCCTAGAGGCCTGCCAAGGGGACCTAGCAGCGTCTGGGAACCACGTGGGGGGATGTTGGGATGTGCAGCAGTAGACAGTGGCCACTGGGAGGGCTAGTTACAGCCTGGATGCCCGGTAAGAGCCACTGGCGATTGTTGGGAGTTACGCTAGGGGCTGTTACAACGGCTAGAGGGTCGTGCAGTGGCCTGCAATGGGGCATGGGCCACGTGGAAGGCTCCCGGCAGCAGGTGAAGGAGGGGATAGAGATTAGGGCACTTGGATGCCTTCGTTCTTGGCAGACTTTTCGTATCATTACTTGGAGGAATTTCTTCATCTTTTGGATTCCTTGAGGCAATTGGATGACCCGGTCGGTGGAAGAGGGAAAGAGGGCTTTTTTGGTGAAGCGTGCCTATAGAGCAGTGGAAAAACCATCCCCTACAACTGTGGATAATTATATTCGTGACTGCAAGATAATCTGGGATTTGGAGTTGCCAAGCAAGATTGGCATTTTTGTGGTTATTGAGATGAAAGTGAATTTTGATAGGGACCATTGTGCGAGGCTCTTTACGAGTATCTCTCATTTGTATCCCCTTTGTGACATGCAAATAAAACAATGGAGCATCTTTTCTTCATTATGGAAGATTTCCCTGATACGGCTAGATTTTGACATCAAATCGCTGAGAATTCAAAGTCTTGATATGTTCTGATATTCTTTGAATGCGATGAAACATCGTTCCATAAAGGAACTTCTTCTACCATTAGCAATTATTTGGGCAATTTGGTGAGCTAAAAAGGAAGTTTTATTTGTCTCTCAGCTTTTCTACCATGATAATGTAATTTTTCACACCAGGACTCTCTTCGAGTCATGGCTCCTTTAAGTTTTTCTCCACTCTCTCCTTTAATATATGTGTGATGGACACGGGACACCATAACGTGTTTCTCCTTTTTTGCATCAAAAAGAAAGAAAGGTGTGGCATCGCAGAGGCACACTTGTAACCTTAATGAGTGGCACCTGGAGTGACCCGTCAGGAAGTAGTAGTCACCTCCATGTCTTATTTCCCTCCTCCAGACAATGGTTAATCATGACCTACCAACATCGCCACCTCGATCGCCATTTACTCACGAGGGTAGACCAAGTGGCCACCTAATTGAACCACAGCCATCGCAATCCAAATACAATCTGGCAATACCCAAGCAAAGACCCACCTCAATCAATAACGACAGAGAGTTCACTACCATAGACGTGCGCCTTTGCTAAATACAAGATCCAACAATATCCTCATGATAGTGGAGGTTCTTCCGCAACAAAAACATAAAATCAGATCCTGGCAGAATCAACTGAGGTGGCCTTGACCACCACATTTAAAGCTCCAACTCGACCTAAACCCAAAACCCATTAACCCCTAGTGATAACTCCTTGAACCCGTTGCCCAAAAACAAATACTCCAACTATGAGAAGACACCTCGATCAACAGGTCTTCTTACAGCATACCTCTTTCCATTTACGACCTTTATAGCCCGATATCCCTCGGGTAGCCCCGCTCCCATTCTTGCTCCCCCAAACCTCCTCCTTCTTGTTTGCACTTGTCTTCTTTCCCTCCATGCTCCCACTCTCACTCCCACGCACCATTCCCACTACCTACAACCTAATTTAGATCCAACATATATCTATGGTGGATTCAAGCAACATGACTTATATTGTAGAGAAAAGTTTACACAGAAACAGGAGACAAGCGGGCAACAAGTTGCGACGCTAGTCCTTTTTGAATTGCAAAGCCAATCCTCCTAAACATTACATCTATAAACCTAGGACTCATCACATTACTGCTCATCACTTTTGGGATCTTCTTTAAAAGCTCAACAGCTTCCGGTGCTAAGAAACCAAGAGGGATGAAGGCATGTTGATTTTCCGTGCATGCTTTCTCGTGCTTCACCACTTTTGTTGAAGAAGCTTTAAGAGCAGCATGCCCTGTTGTGAAGGTCCCACTCTTCAACCCCACCAGCGGTGAAACTCCTGTCAAATCTATACAAGCATGTTTTCCTCCGATCCACTCAAAAAATCAAAATATCAGCAGGTCTAAGTATGGATCTTCCCTCATGTGGATCAGTTAAAAAGTTCACAAGCGCCTCTTATGTCTGAGTACATCAAATAAAATGTCTTTAACAAGATCGCGTATGTACTTAAAACATGAAAGCTTCTTGCAACGAATTGCATGATCACCAAAATTGTCCAAGCATGCCTTGCGACAGATTGGACATATCTCATCAATTGGAAATAACGGAATCGATTCATGAGACGATATCTAAGGATGCAGCGGTACTCTACCGTGACATATGAAGTACTAGTTCGTCTATATGAAAAGTAAGGAGAAAATCTTGGGCATGATCAGCTTGAAGACACCGAAAAATTGCTTTTTTGTCTAACGGACATGTTAAATACCACCTCCATATCTCAATTATTTTGCTAAAAATAGCACTCGCCAAAACATTTTGGGCCTTCGGGGGGACAGTGTCCTTTCTAGAGAAACAATTGAGGTTGAATGAGGGAATCAAACCATGAAGTCCTTGAAGAGCACAATCCAAGTCGGAGTCCTTGTTGTAAATTTCACTGTCACGCAGGATATGGTCCTGAAGCTCCTAAAATTACGCCCTGGAAGCCACAAAGGCATAGGAAGAAGCATCCACTGTTGAAAGTAGCCCCAAACCGCCAAGTCGAATGGGCAAAGAAGCCACCTTTCATTGAAGATCTCCCAAAAAAGATCCTCCACAAACAACGTCTTTAATGAAACCTCGTAAGCATCTGTCGAATACAATTGCGGCCTCATTCATGTACATAGGTTGACAAGTTCTCAAGCCAAATAAAAGTTTTATTATGCCCATACAAGAACGAAATAAGAGAAGCTCACTCTGGGGATCATTCAACTGAGGTAGAAGATGCATCAACTTCACCGCTTTAACAGCCCTCTCCAAAGCCAGACCTTCAACAAAATTTTGATCCCTACTAACAGCCCCTCCAAGCAATTTCATGTCTAATAAAGGTCTTCCAATATCAGGTAGGAACAATCCTTTGCGAAGCTTCCCGCCATCACAAGCAAGCCAAAAAAGTTCCGTTTATGAATATTTAAAACTAGACCTAAGTCTGCCCCATGTTGTTGGATGATATTCAAAACCTTGTCCACCTCAATTGTATCTCCAATAACTGTACCATCGTAAAGATAGCAGGCATGAAGAAGTAGTTTGCAATTATCCCTAATATAATGGATAAGTGGGGATAGAACGAGAGAAAAGAGGAGCGGGTCTAGAGGATCACCTTGTTGCACTCCAGCGGAAGACCAGATATGCCATCTCCAAGGTACAACATTGCTGCATGTCCATATAAGAACTCCACCCACAAAGAGATACAAGGGCATCTTTCTCTCACCTGACGTAATAAGATGAACCTATCAACTATATTGAAGGCATTAGAAAAATCCATTATAAGTAAGGAAAGAGAGCCATCACTATGACGAGCATTCAAAACTCTGTTAACATTGTTTAGAATAACCTCAGCTCCCCCAGAAACACCCACTCCAAACTGAAAGTCATTGAGATATTTGATCATATCTTTACTAACTCCTGCCATAGCAACTTTGGAAACTAGCCGCCTCCAAATACTACCAACTGCAATAGGTCGAATGCTATTATCTGGCTTAAACAATGGTGTAAGTGGTGCAGACGCTATAAATTCTGACAAGGAAATGGGGCATTTTCCTTTCAACCATAAATTAACCACACAAGTGATGGCATGTAGAAGGTCCATGACCACAACAAACCCCTCTCCACATATAGCATCAAGTAGGTGTTGGACCCTCAACCCATCTCTACCACAAGAAGTTCCTTTAGGAAAGGACTTAATACACCCAAGAATGGTGTCAACTTCTGCAAGAAGAGGGGCTTCGGAACAGAGAAAATCCGACAAGGACGGAGGTGGATTGCACAGGTGTTTCGCCTCCAACTCCCTAATGTTATCTACACTGAAAGGTGTTACACCTAAAGAAGACAAAATCTTTACCGCCACTGTAAAATGGCCATCAACAACCTTACGAAGACATTGCTTGATGTTTTGATTTAATTTCTTCTCTCCCTCTGCAGAGTAGCCACTATCATGGTCCATGCTCCCAAGCACAGGAGCGTTCAACATTTAATCTACAAGCTTAGCAATACTGCCAACTTCTCCCCAGGTAGAGAGAGCTTTGAGGATAAGATGTTGTTACATTGACTTTATGTTGTCAGACCTGCAATCACGTCAGTTTTGAGGACAAAAACCTGCAAAGTATAACGTGGAAGATTCAACAAGATAGTCTATGCAGAAACAGATCCCGACTCAACGATCACTTTATAAAGAGATGTCTTTTAAGCCTGAGAGAAGGCAAGTCGACAACTAGGAGGGATGCTCTTCACTGTCAAGATGAGTGCTTTAAAAACCCGATCGAGAAGTCCGCCATCAAGGACCAGTCCCTCCCTGACAATAGAAACTCCAAGACTCTTCTTGAGAGGCCTAATATTGCCAACAATACGACTTTCAATCTCTCCAGTCTCATTACGACCCGAGCAATACCATCATCATGGTGACATGCATGGCTCCTTACTTGTATCTTCATGCACTTCCCACATAACCAATGATCAAAGACCCTCAAGGTCTCATCTATAGCAAGAAACAAAACACAATCCTTTTGAAGAGCATCCTGCAATACGATACAACGTTCTTCACAAGAGAGATGCACTCTTTTGAGATGAGAGATCAAACGTGTAAAACCTTTGCTCCCCTCTCCACCATCTGGACAACAATGAAAATATCGAAATGGGTACAATGAAATCCCCCCAGACGAGCTCTCGGGAGGCCATAAAGAAGGTAGCGGGTGGCGAGATGCTTGCAGTGCAATGTTTGAAAGTTGTCCTTCTTCCAGAACTGGCATGATATTACTCTCCAAGAATAAAAATGAGTGGTGCTAAATCTCGAACACCTGGTGGGCGCTCCTCCCAAAACAGATGAGATGCAACCTACTTGACGTACTCGGCACCGGTGAAGGTATGCGGGGCTGCACAGGCAGGGGAGAGAATGCATTGTTGTCCTCGAAGCCTTGGTGGGAGGGGTCGGAGGATGCGATCGCTGGTGGGCAGGGTCGTGGAGGTGCGTGAGGCTGTGGGGGTCGCGGTCGCTGGTGGGCAGGGTCGTGGAGGTGCATGAGGCTGTGGAGGTCGCGGTCTCTGGTGGGTCGGGTCGCTGAGGAGCGTGAGGCTGTGGGGGTCGACGGCATTAGGGTTCAGGGTCACTGGCGGTGGAGGTCGCGTGGTGGGGGTTAGGGTCGTTGGCGGTGGGGGTCGGGCGGGTGATGGGGGTACGGCTGGTCATAAATTGAGAATTTGAGAGTACACCATGTCCATATGTGAGTCAGTGTGTGACGGCAGGGCTTGGGATGTATCACATGTTTTTGAAAGAGCAATGCTTCCTAGGATTTTGTTGTGCTCTCCACCTATTTAATCTCTCCTTGTCTAGAATTCTCCCATGGCTGGAAACGATTATATACGTAAAACTAATGAGTCATGTGAGTGGCAGCTACATGTGTTGCTTCTTTTCCATGAATCGAATCCCGGCAGTTTTAAATGAAAAGACGACGAATTTCAGTCACCACGCCCTGCTCATCAATGCTCGAAAACCCATCTCCAGCTTTTGATTTTACATAAACCGTGACCCACAGCAGGAGGCATCATCCAAAAACTGCAAATAACTAGCCAAAAACAGCACAAAACAAAAACAGATGACAAAAGCCATCCGTTTCCAGTGGACCCCCCCCTGCCCCTAAAGATCGCATCTTTCTCACACCCAACAACTCCACCATTCATGGCGTACCAATTACAACCCATAAGGAAAAAACCTAAAGAGTTTACCCCATCGCCCAGCAGCCAACGGGACAACATTCCACTCTCCTCCCCGCGATTCTGCATGCGGAAAGGGAGAAAAGGAATGGATACCATCATAGGCAATTTGAACAAACAGAGACCATGGTGATGTTCTTAGGAGTCGGAACAGGAAAAGGTGGCAAAAAGATATTGTTAGCTGACCAAACTCAGAGATTGGGAACGGTAAGAGAAAAAGATAGAAAGAGACAGAGAGAGGCGACTTGCCTGGAGAAAGGGAAACTAATTCCAACGGGAGAGAGTGCTGACCACGAAGGGGTTCCAAGATTTACCGCCGCAGTAGTTTGTTAATTGTTTATTGTAGTTTTCTTAAGAAGAAAAAAGGAAACTTCGATCGTGATGGACGAGCCTTTTTTGTGGGCCGTTGGCAAACCTAATTTATCTAGGTTTTTTGTTGGGAAAATACTTGTCTTTGATGTGTTCTCTCTATGCAACGCTTTACCTTGTGATGAATGAAACTGCTGATTGTTTTATCTAAAAAAAATATTGTATTTTTTTACGAGGGATTGCAAGGGAACAAGAATGGCATAAACTATTGTGTTTGTTGGAAAAAGAGACATGTGGAGAGTAGGTAAGTTTGGTTCACGGTTGTCGGATTACTCACCCTTTGGTTAAGGGTTATTATCCAACCTATTCCAAAAATTATTCCTCCAACGCAATCTTGTTACCAGGTGTATCTATTCAGTATCCCAATATTTGTTGTAGGAAAATGTTCTAAATAAAAATGCTAAGTATCTCAAACCCTCGAACTCTTGACGAAGATGGCTCAAGGATCTTGCTCAAGGTACCTCTAGAGGTGAGAATGCCGATATGAGAGCTCTCAAATATCTTTTGAACCAATTTAACGATAACTTGAGTACAAACACAATGAATATAGTTTATTTCACTCATGGATTGGGAATGAAGGGATTCAACATACAACTTTATTTCACCTCCCATCCCCGTGAGAAGTTTTGGTTCGAGATTTTCCACCCAAGAGTTGTTTTTTCTTATAGTCTGTAATATGCTCAAAACTTATTATCCAAGATAAACTTCACCTTTTCAAGATTACTTAGACGAATGCTTGTACTATTTGCTTATCTGATGTAGAAAGCTCGTCGCATCTATGCTAAAAAATGTTCCTTTACAAAAGAATTATTTTTTCCTACAGAGTATTGATTGTTTTGAGAATAATTTGGAAACGTTTTTTTGGAAATACCAAACTGTTCAAATTCATCCTCATGTCGGCATATGAAAGCTAAGAAAACATCTGATTGGTGATTGACCTGGAAAGAGCAACGTTCGAGGATCCTTCAGGGTACGTCTCATCCAACCTTGAATATTGTGAAAGATGCAACGTTTCTATTCTTGCAATTAGCATAAATCCGTGTTTACTCCTCCTGTATCCCTTTCCCATTGAAAGCAGAATCAATTATATATTTTAATGATTTTTTTATTGTGTTGTCGACCTTTAGCCAAAAACTAAAGGAATCTAGAAGCCTCTGACCTCGTACTCGTCTCCTGCATGCTCTAAAGAAATGAAATGGTGACATCCCCCCCCCCCCCCCCCCCCCCCTCTCTCACGGAGACTCATGGATTATCTGGTTTATTCTACTCATATACAAGATATGTCTTTTTTATTTTGGTGTTGTTTGATGAATAATATCGCTTTCTTGTGTTTGGCCTATTGGAAGTATTACACATATGTACTAATTACTGAGCTCCTAGGCCTTTTGGTTACGCGTGCCTCATTCGATTGAATGAATGTTGACCATTTTCTAAAAAAGCGTATGGTAATCATTACTAAATAATTAGTATCTTATATAAACGATATCGAATCACTTCACATACAACATTTCAACATTGTTACCATCAAATGCATATTGTTCGTAAAGGGATTACCTATTTTACTACCCCTTAAAAGGATTATTACACGAATCCAATCTTATTACCAAATGTATTTATTCGATTGTTAGGTGTACTAAAGGGGAGTCACATCAAACCATACATTTGTTAGCCTTTCTAATCCTAGTGGCTCCCAAATGAATGCAGAGGCACTCCTCCTCAAAAAGATAGTTGCCTCTCAAGTTATGTGTCGTATATATGAAGCAACTCGATGAATAACTCTTTCCCAATTCCGTAAATAGTCAAGCTCTAATATATAATAGGAGGGTATATCCTGCAATTTGAGATTTCTAACCATCTATAACTAATTCCCTCAAAGACCCGGAATCTCTTCTTCTCCTCTGACTCGCTCTTGACGATATTTAGTACATAAGAGACTGCTCATCTATCAGCTCTGAACCTCTGGATTCTTTCTAGACAAAGATCTCAATCTTTGATATTATATATTCTAGTTCCCGGGAAAGATATTATAGTTAAGTTCTGGGTTTCGCTTACGAAAAAAGACTTCACGGTCTGGGCAGTCATCGAAGCTGAACTAGATAAAAGGCTTCCTTGTTTGCGCTTCTCCGGGTTCAAAAGGATCTAGGGATCCAATGCACCCCCCCCCCCCCCCACACACACACACGCGCGCGCGTCCCACCCCCTCTCGAATCCTTCTGGAATTTGTTCCCCAGAGCCAAGACAGGAATGGCCGAACACCTATCATTGTCGAACCGGTTAGAGTTGTTCCCTGACCATTCCCTCGTTGAAAGAATCCACAATCCCTATTGCGTGAGCTTCTATGGCTACAATGGTCCCATGTTCAAGGATTGAACATGGTTGAAAATGTGCATTATTTCCCTCTTGATCAATATACGATGAGGATGAATCGATCCAAGAATGTATATCATCTACAACTGATAGGAAGATATGTACTTATGTTATATGGGTTTAGTGGGGCTACCTCCAAGGGACCAACTTGGATACCTCCAATCTTATTTTTTTCTTAAGATTTTTCAGAAAACATCTGGAAGATTTAGTCCAGTGGATGACAACATATTGTTATTCAATTTTCGTGTAAAACAACCTAACTCGTCTATAAGGGATCAATTTTCAGCAATTTTGGTACCATTAAAATTTGACTGGCTTGATGGATGGACACGAGTCTCGAATAGAGTCGAAATTTGAATGAAAACCCGATGTCATATAGTTATCTAAATATCTCCATGTGTTTTCAGAAAATACCTTAAGAAACAAAAAAAAATAAGGATGGTGGTAACCAAATTGGCTTCCCTAGGTAGTCCCACTAAACCCATGTTATATACAATTTATTTTATTTTTAATACTTGACCTTTCAATCAAGTTTCTAACATCAAAGACATATCATGCCCCCAACCCAATGAAGAGAGGGAGACACGTGAGTTCTTTAAACGAATATTAAAGCATGTGTCCTTTTGATTCTAATTTTCGATGTTACTACATGCTCTTTTTTTACGATTAGCGGGATTCGAACCCTTATCTCTAAAGTTACATGCTCTTCTACATGGAAGTTCGATTTGAAATCCAGTGGTAGCTAGATGACTGTGCATGGAATAAATATTAAAGTATATTCTTTCAGAACCTCAAATAATTAGCCTCTACCTCGACGTCCGGAAATTTTAAAAAAATATTTCTTACGAAGATAAATGGATAGAGTCAATATATTACGCTTTCCCCTTGAACTACTTAGTCAAATTCCAAGACCGCAGGAAATGGTCAATCAACTTTTTTACGTGTTTTTCATCGTTATAGTGCATAAACTAGTTGATCATTCATGGATTTGCCGTGGTTATTTTTATGTTTGTTGTGGCAACAATTTCTACTTCGACTATATACACTTCGGTATATGCCTAATCAAGTTAGAAATACATGTCCAATTAGATGACCATGCATGGATTCCACTTATAGTTATTAGGAATTTTCGAAGTTAATAATGATGTTTCTTATTCTAGTCGATTATTTAATACATCGAAACAATAAAATACCATGATACTTTGAAGGACTATGTTTCACTGTGATGTCATCTAGGAGATATTACGATGAAGGAGTTGATGGTGAAGTTAATTATCATACCTTTTGGTTCATACATCACATGAGACATGAATATAGTGGGAATGACTGCTTGGAAAATTGGGTAAGAAGGCATGGTGGGCAGCTTAGGGAATCGACAATAAACATTACATCTACCATAATTTTTAATGGAAGTACACTGTACAATCCTCCATCGTTGCTCCTTCCTGGTCAACCACCAAATTGATGCTCATTTGGCAGTTATCTGCCAATGGGATGGAGAGTGTGGCTGTAAATTATGATTCTCAAAATAAAATATCTAAGCTCAAATCAAGATTCGTAATTTGAAGAATGGACAATACTTTTTTAGTAGATGGGTAAGTTAGGAGAAGATGAGAAGCAATATCGTCATTCGAGAGGTATGGCGGGGCAGGGAATTAGTGGTCGAAATTCTAAATGTGCAGTTTGTCTTTATTAGATTTTTGGAGTGACTTACCAACCAGTGGAAAAAAGAAACTCTAGATGAAAGGGTTTGGACCCCGAACCTATACGAAGATTAGCAAAATGCCCGTTGTTGGATGAGGGTACGCTGAGTTTTATGGTAGTGCACTCCGTACCTTAGGAGGTCAAACATGGAGCAATTGGAGATTTTCAAGTTTAGAATCCCTCGACCATCATTAGACTGAGGATGAAAAAGATGCTCCCAATGCGCTTCGTGCCATTTACGACCCTCGGGACTATCGATCCATGAGAATCTACTTCGGATCATATCTATCTCCGGTATGGCATATTCGGGGAATTTGAGTGTGACGAATCCCCGATTCATCTACTCTATATGGAGATCTTAGCAAAATTCCCTCTCTTGTAGGAGCCCCCATAATATATTATCAAGAGAAAAAGGAACTTGGAATTACTAATCAAATCCCCTACGGAGGATTAATTCCCTCTCGTAATTGTGTTAGAAATTAGAACTAAAATCTGCATATTAAACCATGATTCTCGCTATTATTGTTCTTATTATTTTATGTACAAATATTGAGTATTTTACTTTATTTCTTCTTCTATTATCTTCTTCGGACTATATACTAAGATGGAATAAAGAATCAAAACCAAAAAAATAACAAAACATAGAGAAAACAGAAGAGTTTGAACCAAATTGTACTGTCCATGGTATATCTTTGACTTTTTTCACCTCTTTCTTAATCCATGAAATCCATAAAAAGCATATTAATCGTGTATATATCATACATATAGTAATCTATGATCAAAATCCAAATAAAAATAAAAAATGCAAAATATAATATATAGGGTGTTAATTAGTCCTTATAAAGAAATGTATTTTTGTACATATGGCCTCTTTTGTTTTTAGACCATTTTATAAAAGTTATGGATCTCATCAAGATGAACAACTTTCATGTTGATCATTTTTTATTTGAATGTTACCTATTTATTTTTCTATTTTCTTTCATTTTTCTTCTTTGGTCTACAATCAACTCAATTATCGACTGTTGATTGGTCTAGCTAAGTTACCACATCATTGTCACACCCTTGCTCTCTCTCCAGCGCACTAACCAATCACAACGCTTCCCCATTTGACTCCAGTCAACTCCCACCTCATCTTAGTCATTACAAACCAGACCAACACCCCCTCTCCTTCTACATCGAATCCCCTCCTCCTCTCACCATTATGTACCTCCATTTATGGTACGCATGTAACTCCCACATGTCGTAGACCTTTATCGACCTTCTAATCACACTCCGTCAGTCGTTACCCTCTCCTATTTCTCATATAAAACATCACCACCACCTCATATCATAATCATCCACCTCTTTCAAAGCTTCACCCCTCCAGTCCAGACTCCCTCATGGTGACAACATGTGAAGGAGAACCTCGCAAGCGATGACGAGATGCGAGGCAAGGTGCAATTCTCGGCCCATATCCTCAGTCGAGTAGTAGCTTCCATTAACTACACGAGCTCGTGCTCTCTTCTTGCCAAAACATTTGCAGTGAGGACCCAAGGAGGTCCGTCATCCCTTTCTCCACGCGAGACACAACTCCTACGCCTCTAGATCCTACGCACTCCGACCTCCTCGCCATTCCAGGCAACCCATCCAATCTACTCATCATCATCTTCTTCTTCTTCTTCTTTGATTTAACTCATGAGACCCCCAAGGAACCTATCTTCGATCAGTTCTAAGACCCCCTCTGACAATCGAGACCACCTCACCTTCCTCCTTTGTTCGCTTCTTCTTCTATCTCTCCAGACCTCCGCCCATCTCCGGCCTGGCAAAGGACGGAGCATCAAGCTATGATCCCTCACCTACATAAGGAGCCTCGCCCTTTTTTCTTGCTTTTATTAAACTTTGCAGGTCCACACCTATTGGAGCTCCCTCACAAGCAAATCGGCTCCATCGATAGATCCTGGAGACCCATCGCAACACCACTTCCTCCCAGGGGGTTCCACCCATCTCTGCATGTAGGAACCATACCATGTATATATATTTTGTGATATTGAAAATGATTCATCTACATGTTTACATAGAGCAATGACAACTCTTCCCATGTATTCCAATATCATATAATTAATTTCAGTTCGCAAGTCAATTTTGATTCCTTACATAGTTATAAGTGTCCTTATTATTTTTATATTTATTAGAAGCAGGGACAGAGCCAGACAATTATATAAGGAGGGGCACGTAATAAATATAAAGCAGAGAAGTTTATTTAAACATAAATAAATTAGAATTTTTATTATAAGAAAAAGTTAAGATAAATGCTATTCAATACAATATTTGTTGAAGTAGTAGTTGAATACGATGAAAAATGGTAAAAAAATACTATTTCAATTATATATTATCAATAAATTGTTATTTAACATATCCAGATAGTTGGAATGAGCATTTACTCAATGACTTCTAAAATACTTTATTGGATGATTATAAGTAACTAATCATGATATTACTTTCCTAGTCATCTTCGCATATATTTCAAAGGTTGATAATCTTTTTAAACATTCACTACAACAAAATGAGTTTATACTAACGTTTTTTTACGATTCATCTCTGTATCACTCGTTGTTAAATATACATTGAAAATATTATTTGTTGTAAAATGATTTTTTATACATGAAATTAATGACAACAGATATGCGTTGATTATTATTGATGTTGCATATAGAAACATTTATCCATCGCTATTTTATAAAATTTTCGCTAATCATCGCTAACTTTTAGTTCAAAAATCAGAGATGATTGGCTAAAAATATGAAAAATAACAACAAATATGCGTTGGTATATGCACTACCGTTGATAATATATCAATACATATGTTATTCTTCGCTAATTTCAAATACAAAAAATAATTTTATCATGAAAAATGACATTTTATGTTTAAAAATGGACAATATAGTGACGGATTTTTTAAATGTCAATATAAACCTAATTTGTTGTAGTGATTCTCAATTACTTTAAGGCATCAATCTCATATTTCTCCTGTCAAAACATGTCTTTAATTTATTTCTTATTAGAAAACATATTAATAAATATTAATATGTAGAATAATTTTACAGTGGAAGTCAAATTTGAATGATATATGACTATCTTGCTATTAACTGTAAGTTAATAATAAGTCTTTTCACATTATAAATAAACCTATATGAAGAAACAACTAAATAACACCAATGATTATAATATTGAGTCACATTTTATGAAAAGATTACAAATGATATTTGGCTTAATTTCGTAAATTTGATTTAACATGAAATCAATCAAAATTTCAAAATTTCAAAAAACAACCACTTTCGTCTCTTATTATTCCAATTTGATCTTATAAATATTTATTTAAATATTGTTATATTTGCCTAACTGATTGGTTGAGTCAGATAAAATTATTTATGTTATTTAAATATTTTATAACATGAATTATTTTATAAACATCATGATACACCACATTTTAAAGATGAAATATCAAATGATAGATTAAAAATGCACATTAGTAGATATTTAAGGATGTAATTATTTTCGTAGTTGTATAAACTTAAATTTTACTCATTCCAATTTATTAAATGAAACAATATATATATATTAATATTAATATGTTCATTGAAAGGTATATTATTTAATAATTATACCAAGGTCCTTGAACTATATATATATATAAAGATTAAAAATTCAAGAGGGGCATGTGCCCCTCCATGCCTCCTTTGAATCCGTCCTTGCTTAGAGGCAATATGTATCGATCAACAAAACCAAAGCTCTGTTAATGGAGTATGACTAAAAGCTTTGATTTTTTCTAGTCGTGCCAATCAATGTAATACGAGACAGACTAATCTTCATTGGATTCTTAATGATTTAGATTTTGATAATCGAAAAGAGTCCGTTTGTTCTTTTATTTCTACGTGAAAATTGCCTTTTAGGTTAAAATATTAGAAGAGTGGATGTTAAAAAATAAAAGGGAAAGCTAACCACTCATGCCCAAAGAAATGACTTAAGAAAATCGAATCCTAGGAGTCATGAAGCTCAAAAATACGGGAGAAAACCCTTATATATAGATTCAACAAAAGTAGTAGCTATTTCATAAAATACCAACTCAAATTATCTTAAAGTTAATGTCGAAGATCAAGAGAGGAAAGTACTCAAAAAAATACTAAAGAAAAGAAGCCGGAGTATTTACGTGGTTCTTACTTTTGTTTGAAAAATCATGAAGGCTAATACATTCCTAATGCACAAGATATTTTCGAGTCGACGGTCAAAGTTTGGAATCTTAGTTAATCACGACTTCCTAAGTAGTTATAATCTTAATTGATTAAATTTTTATTAGTCGTCTACTTTAAAGTTTCAGTGATTGATCAATTTTTTAATTCACTGATCTTTCTAAATCTAGATATTTATAATCTAGCCACTGGCTTGCCACTTCTTAGTCATACTTTATGACCTTAAACAACTAATAAGGTATATTGAGCTTATAAATAAAGTCCTTATATAAGATTTCAACTTATATCCAAGCAAAATATTCATCCATTTTACACTCTAGGCGATGAGCTGCATATTCTTTATTTGTGTACAATTCTCCAAGTACTCAAGATCTAGCGTGCTCCAACTGCCAACAAGTATTCTTTATCATTTCAAGAGTTCATGCATTGTTTAACTTCATCAAAGCATCGAGTAAATTTTTGCGATTAAGTTTATATATTAATACACTGATTTTTTTAAATGATTATACATAGGCACCGCTATGGTTGGTTTCTTTCATCGTGAGAGAAGAAATCTTCCGTGGAGGTGTCCAATGAAAGGAAGTTTGTAAGATTTTGCATGACATACAGTCTCAGGAAATGCATTTTTTGCGGAAAAGGGGCTTATTCAAGAGAGCAAAGTAGAAATTCCAAATTAAGAAGTAAGAGGTCATGGTTTCACCCTCTTTGGATTCCACATTAAATTCTATGTACATTATTTTTTATTTGCTTGTTTTTTTCTCTATCTCTAACAACTGAATTTTAATCTGCGATTATTATTGAAAAAATGATGCACAATTTGAACCCCGTATAATGTGAAAAACTTGTAATTACTTCCACTCATATGCATACAACTCCTTCCACAACTTTCATGTACATATATAAAAAGTAAATATATGTTTGTTTGTCGTTTTTTGACAAACTTTGAACATTCTTCTTCATGTTCTATTTCTAAAGATCATTTTGCATATCACTTCCACTCATTTAGCTCCTATTCAACTAACATTTCTTGCAAGTATTTTGTTCGATCATAATATTATTCTTAAACTGCTACATTATAAGCCGTTATAGATTGATGACTAGAAATATTTGGCATCCTGTTAATTGGTTCCTCACTTACATCGTTGCTGCCGCCAAACATATGCCTTGCCTATCTTCATTAGCTACATCAACAACAATGCATCATATCCAAAGACGTGGTAAGAATGATGGATCCACTTGATATGCCTTCTTCCTCACTACCTAATTTACAACATTTCCTTTGTTAACATCTTCATCATCTTCGTCATCGTATAATTCTGTGAGAAGTTCCTGATGTTCATTCAAATACGAGGATTGTTTTATAAATTCATCATTAAATGTTTTGTTCATAAACAAAAAAATATCGTTACTGGTTCATTATCTATATGATATGCGTTCATTATTAGATAATCAGATAACTTACTTAGACGATGACGAAATACTAACATAATCGATCTATACTGTACCAATAAAAAATATGGATGAAGCTTAATTTTATTAATCAGATCATCACGAGAAGAGTCAAATGATCATTATGTATTTCAACATAGGATAATATGGATCATTTCTACATTCTTACACATGCTAGACCTAAGACGTGTCATTTACGTAAAAACTTGTAGGTTTAAAATTCAAGATAACTAATCGGTATAAGATATTGATGTTGGATATTCGATATTCACAGCTATCAACTAACACAACTAAGACGTTGATCACATGATGTCATGCATCCAACCAAATACAAGTAAAAGAATTTTTTTACATGTCATCTATAAAGAAACTGGATGTGAACATCTAGCAATATAAGTAGTTTGATATTTTTTCAGTTATGACTTACTTTTACTTACAGTATAGGGTTATATAGTTAGAAATATTTACGATGAATTTTAATACGCAGTCAAAGATCAAACATGTGGAAATAATTTCATTAATGTGTTGCTTAAAATTTTATGTTATGGTATAAACATCAATATATTATTTCGAGCTTTTAATTGATAACAAAATTAAAAAAATAATAATCATTAATAAGATAACGAAAATAACTATAATAGTAGTTTAGAGTAATTAATTATTTCTCATCAATAAATATTTAAAATTTTCATCAAGTAAATTTAAATGAACACATTTCTTCAAAAGTAAAATTTAACAACATCATTCCTTTTTCACAAAGGCTATATATCATTTATATTTTCAAGATTGAAGTAACTCCAAACTACGATGAACTTTTAGAAATGATTTTGAGTATTAATTTTAACCAAGATAATTTTACGGGAATAATAAATTAAAGAAATAAAATAGAATACATCATTGTAGATAAATCTAACGTTGGTACCTACATTTATTTTCCTGACCAAATGAAATTTGTGTAAAAAAATGCAAAATTAGTCTGATATTTATTTTCTAAAAATATCATAAATAACGCAATAATATAAAATTTAATAACATCACTATATACATATGACTTTTGTATTCACATTTATTTATAACCAAGTTGATAGTTGCATTTACATCACAATTTTCATACAAAATTAATAATGAACAAATTCAAGTCTTATGAAAACATGAAATTCTATAAAAATATTACCGTGCATTTCATGCATTTAGAGCAGAGGAGCTTTTTTACGGTGCACTCGCATGTGTCACTCGCCCCACCGTTTATGTGAGCCACATTTCCCTCGAGCATGATGGAGTGACATTTGATATTCATAAACAACCAACATAAAAAAGGCAAGTAATCAACTGTGGTCGTGTCTCCCTACTACAACAGGGAGAAGGGGATGCTTTCCATCGAGCACATGATATATTACGGCAATTAGGGAAATACTATTTAATCTTTGTGGCATTTATTTGAATTTGGTTTCGGTGCTTAGATTGATTAGGTCAATTTGATACATGATTTTTGGTTGGTTTTGATGGTTGGATTCGATCGTCGATGTTTAAAGACATGTAGGAAATATTGAGTGATGAGAAAAATCAGATCTTGACGATGAGGTCTGTAATTATCAAATTCATATTTTGCAGGGTTTGCGTCGAATCCAACATGGACCCTATGAGTGTTGTTAGAGAATCCTCCATTGTAGGTGAAATGTCACTTTTGGGGGGCAACAGAGGCGAAGGTTTTAAGAGAGGAGGGAGAGGGATGAAAGAGGAGGAGAGCAAAAAGAAAGAGAGAGATGAAATGAAAATCCACCTTTTTGTTTCGTGTGGTTTGATCAACTTAAGTAAGTTAACTCAAGAAGAATCAAATTAACATGGTTCATGGTGCTAAATGGAATAAATTCGTGGGGACCCTGTGATAATTACGAAAGATACATGATCAAAAAGATAATTTACAAAGATTCAAGGTGTAAGATTCAATTTAGACTCTGTGGAATATTACATCAAGCTTACAACTTCAGGATGCCCGGGGTCAAGTACGAATATATATTTCCATAGTTATTTCTTTATGATGCAAATGATGATAGAATTGAACTATATATGTGGGTTATAGTAGTCAATTTTTTCTTATAAGGAGGTGTGAAGATGTATGAGATAGGTAGTATGTAATGGATTTGATATAGGTATATTCATAGCCATTTGTATCTTCAATATAACAAACTGGGGGTATATGTGTATATATTAGAGATATATTATGTGGAGGAATCGTGTAAGTTGGAATCTAGATGATTGGAGTTAATTTTAAAATAAATAAATAAAGTAAATATAATATTAATACAATGGAAGTGTGGCTCACGTGACAAGTTATACTCTTGATTCACTAATATAGATAAACATCCATTCACATAAAGATAATGTCAGATGGGTGCATACCATAATATCTAATTAATAAAATTCATCCCAACAGGTATATAAGATTTGAAAAAAAGAGAGAGAATGAGATCTTTTATTGGACACACGTATAATATACACTATATAAACTAAGGATCAAAATTATATAAAATGGAGAATGGAATCAACCGACTACTCCATATATAGAGGGGTTCTCCGGTGATCAAGATAAATTAGAAGGGGACACATGGCATTTAAAGTGTTACATGTGAGATAGATGAGATGGGGATTGCATGATATGAGCAGCATATAAGGACCATACTCGATGGGTTGAATGGGAGTAATCTTACGGACGACTCTCTCTATTTAGAATTTTGCGAGCTGCGGGAATTTCAGGTGCCCCTTTTTCTTATTCGTGAGGGTTTCTTTCGAAGGCATGCATGTCATATTGTTAACTTTCATAATAAGAATCCTGTAGCCTAATTTAACATGCTCAATTCGCATGTTATAATAACAATATTATCTAACTGCATGAGACTGGTAGTATGTAAAAGTCATATGATCAGAATAAACTTTCCCATGCCGATAATAGTTAATCTATGTGATGTCCTTGACCAGTTTTCTTGCATTTAATTGGTCATCTAGAGTAGTTATGACGGGAGCATACATGTCATGATATCGCTTATCACATACAAATGATTCCAAAATTTCTGAATAGTGCATATACATGCATATGAAATTCTATGTATCAATTGTTACCTATCATCACCATGTTAAATAGTAGTAGGTGTTTTTTTTGAGGCCAACAAGTACTGGACATGATGATCCTTACATAGAATTTGGATTTCTGAATTTCATTTAAATCATGTATTCGTAAGTTATTTTATTAACTAATGTAGTACCATTTAATTATCCACTAAATATGGATCATACCATAGAGTTAGAGTTGTGTGAGTGTCCAGGGAGTACGTGTGCTGTGTGGAATGGATTATAATGTTTTTAAGGAAATACTACAGATATTTTTCTCATTAAAGAAATATAAGTTGTTCTATCAAGAGGGACTGCATTAATCTCTAGTCTACCGTCTATACGAGGATAATAATAAATACTAATGTATATTATTCTTATTAGAATAACGATAAGTAATCAAGGGTCTTCAGAGAATGATCAAGATTATAAATAGATATGCGAAATAAAGCTGCATGTATCACTTCATTGATATCACAATATAGTTACGTCTTTCGTATGTGTAATCGTTACAGTGATCATTACAAGCTAAACAAGGGCCAGATTGTCAGGGAAGTAACAATAATTTCCGGTGAGTGGTTCCAAGTCATATTTTCTATAAAAGAAACCAGTTAGTTTGGTAAATTTTATAGCAATGTTGTTTACAAGGTTTTCCATGCTTATGAAGATTTCTACGATAATTAGTCAGTTATCTTGATATTTTATTTGACAAGTCAATCACGATTTTCATATTGCAATGCAATTATGAGTTATGAATGCCAGTTTTACATGAATGTTTATGATTATGCAGTCAAGATTTCTCATGATATAAGATCAATGCACACTATGGCCTACTTGCCAGAAAAGTCATGAACAAGTCACTACATGTTGGGGTAGGTATATCCTCGTGATATACCTATGGCCTACTCCTTGTGGCTCAAGAGGGCTTTGGACCCGCATTTCGTATACTAATGGGCTTTGGGCCGTATGCGAAATGTACTCGGTCTTTGGGACCATCAACATGAAATGATAAGATTTTCACGGTCTTGGGGTTGAGCTTCTCTCCCTGGACAAATTTTACATGGTTCATGACTTAGTACGACATGTTGGGACAGTGTGACATTGAATATGATATGGTAAGATTGTCAGGATTTTTTTTGATAATTCATGTCATAATTATTTAATGATACATGTTGATTCACGCAGATATTTTCCTATTTTTTTCCAAAGAATTACTTGATACGATGCACGTTATATTCTTAAAGTAGTTTATCAAAAGCTTGAGATCCGCTCGCTGGGTCTAAGCTCTTTCATGGGTTTAGACTCACCATTCTATTGTTATTATTATTACAGATAAATCTTGAACAAGACGCTTGGGAGAAACGTGCATAGCTGCATATCACTAGTTGGAGGTTGCGCCATCAAAGACTTTAATTTTTGGTAACTTTTTGATATCCTTTGTGGATGTTTGACAGAAATAGAGTGGTGGATTTTGTATGGATATGAAGGAATGGATAGTTGGATAGATGTGAACATGTGAAACTTTTGTGAATGTAGAAAAAAAGTAGAAGATGTCACTTTATTTTCAATAGTTTGATGAGATCTTGGTCATAATTCTAAAGTTTAGTGATGGATGATTTTATAGATATGATGGGTAATATTTCAGGTACAGGTTGCGGTTAGGAGATCCATATTATAGAGGAAACTCTGTCGAAATTTTTCGGATAAAGAAAATATTATAATAGAATAATACTTTACTAAGAGTTTTCTAAATAGGTTCTTGTCGGGCTCGTCTCGGATATGAAGGATGGGTCGTGTAGAATAATACTTTACTGAGAGTTTTCTAAATAGGTTCTTGTCGGGCTCGTCTCGGATATGAAGGATGGGTCGTGACACAAGGTTCGTGATTTAAAAATCTCTTATTTTTTAAATACGAAATTCTTCCGTTTTTCGATAAAAAGATTAAATTGATATTCATCGTAGGAAAAGAGAAAGCTATAAATCTTTCTCCTCCCACTACTTGAAACCAACTTAATCAACCAATCTAAGCCGTCCATTCACAATCGAACGACATGAAAATTCTCAAACACGTCAATCACAAAGAGGTCTCCGGCTCCCTGCCAACCGCGAGAACGAACTCCACTAGCAGACTCCTCGAAGAATCGGAAGCATCAGAAAGCTATCGGTCGCTTTCGCTTCCCAATCCATCGATCGCGCCATCGTCACTCGCAATCGCAGCAATGTCCAGTCCCGCCGAGTAAGATTCCATTACTTCTGTCGTATCATGTTGTTGATTACGATCATCGTCTTCTGCGTCACTGTTTTCAGGGATTTACTGCTCAATGATAGTATAGGATTCTTAGTTTGGAAAATATTGGGATTTTTTGTGTGTAAAAGCGTATACAGGGCTCGATAGTTCCGCCCTCCTCGTCCTCCGCGGTAGCAGAGGCAAGGCTGCTTAGGGTTTTGGGTACCGGAGAATAGATGGATCCGGCGACGTGACTTGGCTCCTCCCCTTCTCCTCCTGCACTCTTTTCTGATCTCCCACTCTTTCTATTTCGGGGGTTTGACGACTCCTTTTTGGCTTGGCTTTGAAATTAGGAATTATTAATATTGCTGGTGCATTCTTACTTAATTAGCTTATTCCCGTTTGGCCGGGCATTTGACTCCTCGCCCTTCAGTTGAAGAAAATTCTCATTTCCCCCCGTAATTTAATTGCCTGTTTATCTTGATTGTAAGTATATTACGGAAACTAATTTTTGCATGATGCAAAACAAAAGTGTTACTACGGTGAAAAATCTATAATTAATCACCATTTTTTTCTTAATTTCAAAATTGCAAAATTTCACGAAAAATGGTGCAGGGAAATCCAAGTTGCTAAGGGTGGGTAAATCACTGCACCTCGCCCTATCACCTTTACCGAAAATGATGCAACACATACATCCACACATTCAACCTCTACACAACTAACTAAGGATTTTGATGTTCTGCATACGTCTCATAATCATTTTGAGCCGTTTGATCTAATGAACACCACATACTGACTTTCTGAATCTTGAGTTGGGATTAATTGGGAATCCGGGATATTGTCTAATGCTTTGTTTGGATGAAGTAGTTAGTATCACTCTTCATTAGTATATTCGGATAACTGCTGTGGACGTATCCCAACACATGTTACACAGTCATGATATTCTTGAGATGTATACATCTTTAATTGCGTATATCTCATCAGGTTGAAGCCATGATGTGTGCATGGGTTCATTTTCCTCAACAACTTGTCACTGTTGAAATGTTGGACTCCTTTGTGTAAATTGATTGGATTCCATACATTAAGGCGTTACACTTCTAAAAGTGCAAATAAATGCAATATCTATCCTGCAAGAGAGACTGAGAAAGCAATAGGAAAGTCGATTCCCCATCAAGTCAAATGGTATTTATGGTTTCGCTTTTTATGAAGAAATGCTGAAATCACGAAGGGATGGGAAATCTGACAACACCATCTATTTCTTATCACGTCCCTTCCCAATAAGTTAAGCCTTTTTGTTTATTATGAGTAAATCGCAAAAACGGCTTTCAAATGTAACAAAAAGTGCAGACTTTCATTAGCTTTCATAAACCTTTATGTCGATGTTAAACCCTAAAGTTAAAAGACTTGTACTCTTATTGACACGTTACAAAAAGGAGTATATAATTGGGAATTAAGGTACAGGTGGGACCCTTTTACGTAATTTACCCTTCTTTTTTTTGAAGTCTAACACTTCGGGGGAGACACGTCGTGGTGCTCGCCCTGGCGGTTGATGTGCTTGCTCGAATGGCGGCTCGTGTGGTTGATAGTGGTCTATCTATGGGCTTCTCCTGCAGCGAGCGGGTGATCTCGATCCTTCAGTACGCCGATGATACGATCGTGTTCATTGAAGGTGGGCGTGAGGAGGTCAGGGGCATGGCCGCGACTTTGGAGGTGTTCAGCGAGTTATCGGGTCTGCTCATAAATTCGAGCAAGTCCAAGTGGTCCCCTTTGGCTTGGATGCGGAGGAGGTGTCTGATTGTGGTCTGGCCCTTGGCTCGCCCCATGCCCTTCTTCCGATTGACTACTTGGGCATGCCTTTGGGGGCGGGTAGGGCTCGGCTCCGCGACTGGTCCAAGGTGGTCGAAAAGGTGGAGGTGCGGCTCTCCGGGTGGAGTTCGGCCTTGCTTTCGAGGGGTGGCCGCCTCGTCCTCATCAAATCGGTCTTATCTTCTATCCTCGTTTACTATCTCTCCAATTGGCAGCTGCCTGTGGGGGTCCGTAGGCGTATTGAGAAATTGATGCGGAAATTTCTGTGGGGGAGAAGGGGGCCATCGGCGTGTGGGCCGCATTTGGTGGGGTGGGAGGATGTGACGAAGAGGAAGTGTGACGGGGGTCTTGGCATCCGTAGGCTCGACCGTGTCAAAAACAACGACTTCCGCTCGACCGTCTTACGTGAGATTCTTGGTTTACGTGGGG
The DNA here is from genome assembly GCA_037367405.1 of Ottelia alismoides. Classification (NCBI taxonomy): domain Eukaryota; kingdom Viridiplantae; phylum Streptophyta; class Magnoliopsida; order Alismatales; family Hydrocharitaceae; genus Ottelia; species Ottelia alismoides. The sequence continues at coordinate 93,984 of JAZKJV010007914.1, forward strand.
TGATGCTTGGGGCGGTTGGCTGTCTCCGCTCTCGGACATCCTTTTGGAGTGGGGTGATGGCGGTGGGCCAACGTTACTCTGACCTTTTTGTTCCTAGCCTCGGGGACGGAAGGACTTTCAGCTTCTGATCGGACATGTGGGCTGGTGGGGCTCCTCTATGGGAGTCGTTTCCGCGGTTATTTGCTTTGGCGGCCGATGACCACGCTTCTGTGGCATCGTGTTGGTCGGGGAATGGCTGGCTTCCAATCTTTCTTGGCAACCTCTCCGATCAAAGATTCGAGGAGTTTCTTAGTCTTCTGGATGCTATTGAGAGTGCGCCCAGACCCACGAGGGGGAGAGATCACTGGGCCTGGCGGGCGGGCCCCTTTACGACGAGGAAGGCTTTCATGGCGATTTCCCACCACCCTCAGCCGCGGACAGATCCCTTGAGTCGTGACTGCACCTTTTTATGGGCCCTGAAGCTCCCAGAGAGGGTGACTATTTTCCTCTGGCTCTTTCGCAGGGGGAGGATTTTAACGAGGGATCGATGTGCTAGGTTGCTTGGTGGCTTGGCTTCGGTGGACTGTGCTCTTTGCGGCAACGGCGTGGAATCCTTAAATCACCTTTTCTTCTCTTGCCCTGTGATTGTGGGTGTTTGGGAGGAGGCGAGGTTGGCTTGGATTAATACTGCTGACTCGGCCGCTTTCTAGGAATCTGTTCTGTCAAACAAGGGTAGGGATCGCAGGGATATCTTGAGTCTCTTCGCATGCATTTGGGCGATCTGGCTTGGGCGTAATGCCACGATTTGTAGGGGCCAACGTTTTTACAAATAAAATGTATTATCTCTCTCGGCCCGTCTAACTGTCGACTGGTCGTTGGTGTAACCCACGCTTGGTTGGTTGGGTGGGGTCTTCTTGGACCTGTCTCTCTTTTCTTGCAATTTACCCTTCTTTACGAGGTCAGTTATGTGGATTTGTTGGCCAGAAATGGATCATCATGGGGCCATGGGATAACTATTTGATTATGTATGGTAATTTATTCTTGATTAAAGCCTTAGAACACTTCTTTGGTCTTCATCCCTTGGATGTAGAGCAACTTGTCGAATTCCTATGGGATATGGTACAAGGTCCCACGTTCCTTTGGATGTAAGAGCATCCATTTCCACATTCATTGCTTATCGCCAACCACGATCCTGTAAAGCATCGTGATTATCTATGTAACAAAAATAGTCTCGACAACATCTGCATATCTCTTGTCAGAGCATGATAAGCTGGCAGTAGAAGTGAAATGATACATAGGGTGGAAAGTATATTACCTCTTTGTTTTGCGGCAAGCTACGAGGAGCTCTTGAGGCGCATCTGGGGAGCAATAGTGGGAGCACTTGAAGATGGCATCTCATCCTATAAAAGATGAACATGCAAAGGAACAATAACATGCACAGATGTGTGCATGTGCTTATAAACAATTGGTGGTGGAGGAAGATGCAAGGGAATATCTGTGATAGACCGTATAAAAAAACTAGTCTATTCAAAGAAATTAACATGCGATTAAATATAGTATCGATGGTCAGCCGGTTCATAACACCCATAACTCTTTTGTGTGCGTGAATATCCAAAAAAGGCACTTGATCTCCCTAGGTGATGACTTATCAACATCATGGAAATTGTGGACAAAACACAATACATCCAAAGACTCTCAAAGGTAGAGGAAGGGCGACTCATTAGGGTGGAGTAAAGTAAAAGGAATGGGATCCCTTAGGATCGAAGGCAGGAGCTTGTTGATAAGATGGACAACTGTAAGAATGGCATCATATCGGTAGATCTTATGAACCTTCATCTGATTGAGAAGGGACGTAGCAATGCCAAGTAGATGTGTAAGATTCCTCTCCGATTCTTCATTTTGCTGAGAGGTATACAAACAAGAAGTTTGGTGTACAGTTCCTTAAGAAGCAAAGAAAGTAGTGAAGCCATGTTGGGTGAATTCCAAAGCATTATATGTACGAAGAATTGGAACAGAAGTAGAGAAAAATGTTTTGATGTACTGAAAGAAATTATTGACAAATTTATTGATCCCCGAACCTTCCTTTATCAGATAGACCCAAGAGGATCGATCATTATCATCAATAAAAACAACAAAATATTTGTGTCCACTTAAAGTACGGACCGAACAAGCCAACAAGGTCCCCATATATCAAAATAGACAAGAGAAAAGGAACATGACGATGGGGCTCTGCACGTGCAGGAAAGGATGTTTGGTGATGTTTCCCGAACTGGCACGCAAAGGGCTTCAGCATAGAATGTTCAAGGAACATCATGAAGATAGCCTTGGTAGAAGGATGTCCAAGGTGAAGATGCCACGCGACACCAACAAAACTTGAGTTGGATGGAATGCCAAGATAGTAGAGGCCATAGCCTTAAATTTCGACGAATTTCGATCGAAATTCGATCTAAATTTGATTTCGTGGCGGTACAGATATTAAAACCATATATAATGTCACTTTCCAGGATTTCAACTGAAAGTTCGATCGGAATTCGGTAATTTCGGTTCATTTCCGTCCATTTTGACTGAAATTGTTCACAGATTTCTCGGATTTCGGTGGAAATGATCGAAATTTCAGTTCATTTCGGTCCATTTCGACCGAATTTTTTCTAGGTCACTATATGTCATGCCTAGGTCACTAATTGATATCATAGGGTACTATTTGGCCACTAAATGAAATTTATAGGTCACTATTTCAACCACCATTGCAATATAGGCAACTATTCCAACCATCATTGTAATAAAATAAGGCCATTGGGGGTCCTCTTTAAATCCTATAAATATAATGTATATGTTCTCATTCCATCTCACAAGCCACAAGTTCACAACCTAATTTAAGTCTTGGAAAGCGAAGTTTCCAAATTCCAAGCAATGTGAGTTATTACCATCTTTTTTTCATAACACATATTTTTTAACATACTCGGAGATGCCAAATACGTTTTTTTTCATCTTTGAATGCTAACTTTAGAATCTCCAGAGTTCATAATCGTTATATAACCATCTTGTTATCTTTGCCTAGGCCATCTATGAGAGTCAAATATGGTTTTTACCGTTTGACTGCTAACTTTTGATAACCATCCTCTTTATGCATCTCGGGACTAACATGCTAACAAACCAACGCTATTACTCTTGACAATTGGTGCAAATGCCATGCACATTGAATAAAAAGGCCAAACAAGTATTGAGAGTGTTATAGGGGCCATTTACAAGGAAAGAATTATTTTGCCTACTACTATACTGGAGGACATCTTATCAGCATAGAAATTTATATTAGCATGGAATACCTTATCATTTAACCTGGGTTCATAATCTAGATACAAATTATTACTAATTATTTAGCAGACCAATGAATTTAGCTTGAATGAATCCATTCATCTAATGTCTAGCTCCACCTTCCATCAAGGAAGAAATTAGAAAGAGTACATGGATCTTCGAAGGAATTTGTGGTTCGGTTGAATCTCATTCCCATCCCAAATAAGAATGTAATACTGTTAACTTAGTGGTTAGTATTAGTAAATACAGACATATTATGTGATTGATGTATCATGATCTTGTAAACTTGTATTATGATATTTAATATTTCAATTTTAGAGATATCTACGCGTTCTCTATTATAAAAGTATTATCGTTCTTTTGAGAATTGACAGAAAAATTGAACGCCAAAATTGAAGTTTATGTACTTGAATTTCATTCTAGACGGTCATCAATATGGTGACCGAAATCGTTATTTAAGGCATTGATCATTATAACATCTTATTATAAGTAAAACATGTATTTCTATCTCTTTTATTGATTAATCAACATTAGAAATCTTAAATTTGAAAAAAAATGAGTTTTCAAGTCATTCCCCCAATTTCTGGCCATTTCATCGAAATTCCGTCGAAATTCCTTTTCCCGGCTTACCAAAATGAAATCGAAATCTGATATTTGAGGCCTTTGTAGAGGCCATTCTTCTCATGTCCCCCACCAAAAATATACTTCATATGGATGTCCTAAAAATAACAATAGAACTCATAAATAACTCGACAATTAAGCTCATCATATAACTACTTCTGAACAGATAACAAGCTAAGAGGAAATACAAGGGCACAATGGACTCCGGCTAGTCGGAGCTTTTAGCCTTAGAGAACTCCACAGTTGTAACAACAGTGATGGAGGAATGCACTTTGTTAGCTATCTGAACCATCTTTACAGAAGTAGAGGGTCAATAGAAGGTAACTAGACTACCTTCCCCCTTGAGTTGCTGAATAGATCATCGTATAAATGTCTGAGGGGTGAGACTTGATTGTCTTCTGTGAATAAGTTCGTTCAAGATTCTCCCACATCTCCTTTGCAGAGTCTTTATAGAGAGGATTCCCCGGAATATTTGGATCGATGCTATAGGTCATCCAAGTGCCGACCTAGCAATTTTCTGCATACCACATGTCATACTCCTTGTCCATCTCCTTGAGTGGATCTTTAGTGATGATACGATTCTTGTGCTGACAATCGGTGAACACCTTGAATGATTGAGTTAAGATCATGGAAGGAAATATCGACGATATATCGACGATATATCGATATCGGCATGGGATCGATATGGGCACCGATATGGCGATATATCCCGATTTCCAGGCATTTTCTTCAAAAAGGCTCGTCGACATGGGCGATATTTCGACGATATATCGTCGATATATCATCGAAATATCATATCGATACGATATCGATATCGATACGACCTTCCATGGTTAAGATCACATAGTTTTCTTTGCCCTTTAGTTTGATAGAAGCACCCTGTACCATCATAGAAGAAGTCGAGTATAAGGGCTTGGTCTCAAAAGATGTCATTGTGGTCATGAATGTCAAGAAAAAGTGACATAGAAGAAGTTGTTTTAATCAAACCTATGAGTGACCGAGGTTACCGTTGTAGGTCCTTGGACTGCAGGTGGGTGACATACGAATCAGAGAGTCTTCGGCAGGTGGAACACGTTGGGTGTTGCACTTGAGGTGCATGGATGCATGCTGGATGCACACTGGATGCACTGGAGTGTACTACACTGAATGCGCGTCGAAGTGCACTGGCGTGCGACATCGACAGATGCGGCGCTGGGCACTGAAGGTGCATGCACTTGGCACTGGATGCGTGTTGGAAGCACAACCGCTCGATGCTGGAGGCACAAGCACGTGAGGGGCGCATGCACGCGAGGGGAGTAGACGTACAATGTTGGAGGGTAGCGTGCACAGTGCCTGAGGTATATATCTACTTGTTCATTATCTCGTAGGATGTGGGAGTCTTTATTCCCGTTTCTGTAGCAGCAATATTGTCGATGGCATGTTGCAAAAATGACATGCTAGCAACATTGGCCGGAATGCTTTTCCAAAAAGAGATTGTTGATGGCCTTAACCACCATCTTCTTTGCATTGGTGAACATGCCCTTCACCTTCTTGTGCCTCGGATGCTTGCTTGGCTTGTATTGCATGGACCCATTGCTCGCCAAGAAGGGTTCTAGTCCCTTCCCCTCGTGTTTTTTGGTGGGTGATGGTACTGGTGCATCTTTGGAACCGCTCCCACAACCACCTACACCATAGAAGCAGTCTTGTACGCCAATGATGCCCTCTTCTTGAACTCGCTCCTCATAGATTTCTTTGTGCCCTCCTGTATGCCCTCTACGCCGTGGTCTGAATATCAGTGGGGTAGATAAATTCATCGTCGTCTGGTTCAGAGAGGACATTGAACTCTTTCTCAAACATGAACTCCTTGAACTGTTCATCCTTCCTTGCCCTCTCTATATCCTTCTCCTTCTCCCCGTCCAAGCTAGCCTTCACCATATCCCTCACATCTTTGGGACAATGCATGCCCTTAGCAACATTCTTGTTGTTGCCAACAAGATATTGCTTCATCCTCGTAATCCCCCTCCTCCCAACCTCTTCCCACAGAAGTTGCATTTTAGTTTGTCATTGTTGCCATGAGGAGTGATGCCATACCTCCAACTAATGTTCCCACTGAAATCTCTCTGACCTTCATAATACATCCCGATTCATAATGTGAGGTCATGACGGTGATCACCGAAAACTATGAAGAAATTGCAGAACAATCATCCACGAGCTATACAATGAGAACAATGAAGTATTTACAACTTATTTTAAGTTTTAATTTTCATATTCAATATATTTACAATTTTTCTAACACTTAATATGCATAAAGTCACGTGTACTTGCTGTTTAAAATTGTATATAGATTTCTATGTTCCGATTTGTAAGTAAAAACATCTTAGATCTAGAGATTAGGGGACCAATTTCGAGAAAAACTACATAAGAAGCACAAAAAAGCAAATAGTGCATGGATCTAAGGTTTAATTTTCAGAGTTAATCAATTATCAATCTTTAATTACCAACTTATTTTTCGAAATCTTTTTTTTAAGTTTTAAACTTAAGATCTGAGTTTCTCCTTTGAAAACTCATCATGACTTTAGAATAAAATACAAAGCCCCAAATTTCTCTTCACAATTTTTTTTCGAAATGTTGTTTTCTATATGTTAAACACGAGATCCAAGTTTATACTTTCAAAACTCATCATGGTTCATGCTGAGATGTTAGTTATCTTTCGTAATATTTATTTTCTGTCTTCTTTATTTAATTCGCCCAACATGTTACTCTCCTATATAAGATAACCCTGTGGCTTTATCAATGTTCAATTCATTCTTTCATTTCAACATGGCATCAGAGCGACGGTCCTAGACCAGAGTTCTCGTACCCTGAACCCTAACCCCCACCCGCTGCTTTCGCACGTCACCAACATTGCCCTCTATGCATGTCGTTGTTGTCGGAGGACTGCACGACCCTGCAGATCCTTGCCCAACCCCTCACGAGGCTCTCCAGGACGCCACAGGGCCCTTGCAAGGCCCTCTAGGCCATCGCCCATGCCACCGCAGGCCCCCAGACCACTGCAGGACCCTCCCAAGTCACCGCCCAATGCGCCCATGCCACTGCAGGCTGTTGCAGGATGTTGCGGGCACCGCTAGCCCATTATCCACATCTCTGCAGGTCGCAATGGGCCTCTCCAGGCCTTCGGGCGCATTGGAGATAACCAATGATATTGTTAACTAGCCCACCACCAAGGCGATGTGGGATGTCCTGGCATCCACTTATGCCCAAATGAAGAACGAGATCAAGATTGTTCAGCTTCAGTTTGCCATATTCAAGACAAAGCAGAATGGTCGTCTACTGCACACGTTCTACTCCTTGCTTCGTGGCATATTCAAGAAGTTTCACAGTTTCATGCCGATTATGACCTCTACAGAGCAACAAATGGCATACAGGAACTCCACGATGGTTGGGGTTTTATTGGCTGCACTTGACTAAGAGTATGATGCATCATGTGCACGACTCCTTACTGGGGTGACCATACCTCCCATGGATGAGGCTTACAGTTGATTCAACAGACTTCTTATTCCACCTACTGCTACCATACAACCTTCCTCAACCATGGCTGCTTCTCGCGGCAGAGGAGGTTCTACTTAGTTCTGAGGACGTAGTCCCTGTGGCAGATGTGGTGGACGTCAACGTGGTCTTTGCACCTATTGTTGTCGTCCAGGACACTATGAGGACACATGCTATTAGAAGCATGATACCCCAATCTGCTCGCTTGGTGGAACATATTGAGCCTTCAGACACTAGGGGTCCTCTGGCAGATTCATGCCTTGATGACATTGTCTGTTGTACACGAGAGGGATCATGACTTTAGTGGTTGGCACTACCACTTTAGGATCCACAAATACTGCAACTGCAGCTAAAGCCTCTTCAAGCTCCTCAGGTATCACATACGCATTTACTGGTTGTAGCAGTGCAGATATAACAAAGTAGATTATGGACTCTAGTGCTTCTCACCATCTGTGTGGAGACAGAGTCCAATTTAGATCTTATATATCTATACCTCACGGTAGAAGGGTCGTTATTGCTAATGAGGTCCATTTATCCATCACTGGACAAGGGGAGGGCATTTCACACCATCCATGCGCCTGCAGAATGTTTTATATGCTCCTGATTTTTAGATGAACTTACTTTCTATTAGTCAGATTACTAAAGATCTGTATTGTTGTGCCATTTTGACCCTTTTTCTCTTGTGTTCAGGACATACTCATGGGTATGTTGATTGGATGTGGCCTTGAGCAGCGGGGGATTTATAGATTTATCCAACCTCCTTATGCTAGTGCCTCTACTATTCCTACTGGGCCAGTCTCGCTGTATCTTTAGCACCTTCATTTTGACCACCTTCCTTTGCAGAAGCTATGTCATGTCCTACCACAGATCTCCATATGATCTTCCTTCCAGTGTGATGCTTGCCAGCTTAGTAGGCATCACCGTTCCTCATTTCCATTACGTCAGAGTTGGAGCAGTCTCAGTTGTTTGAGTTCCTTCATTTAGATGTTTGGGATCTGATTCGTATTCATGATCACCAGCGACATCGTTTTTATCTGGTTGCTGTAGATGATTTTCTAGACTTTTTTGAGTTTTCCTGTTAAATAATAAGTTTGAGGTTGGTTCTGTTATTAAGTCATTCATTAATGAGATAAAGAGTATTTTTCTACTACTGTCAAGTATCTGTGTTCTAATAATAACTTGGAGTTTCGCACCTTACAATTATCCGAATTTCTCAGGACTCTCGGCATTGTACACTAGACCTCGTGCGCCTATACATCTTAGTAGAACGGTGTTGCCAAGCGCAAACATCATTATTGACTCGATGTGACCATATCCCTGTTGATTCAGAGTTGTGTTCCTCACTCTTATTGGGGTGATGCGGTTCTCACTGCATGCTATATAGTGAACCCTATGTCCTCTGTTTTTGGAGAAAATGTCCATTTCTTGATTGCATTGCCTGAGAAGGATCTGTTCTCCCTTACACCGTGTGTTTTTAGATATATAGTTTTTTTTCATAATCTTTCGATTGGTCGTGATAAGCTCTCCCCCAGAGCTGTCAAGTGTGTTTTTGTTGGCTATTGAGTACCATTGGTTTCATCCGCTTTGACGGAAATACTTTGTCAGTACTGACATTACATTCTTTGAGTCTGTCTTGTATTTCTCTCCTACAGGTAACAGACTGACCCTATCTGACTCTGATGAGGAGATCTATATGCCTTTACCTCCTACAACCCAACTACCTCCTGCACCTGCTCTACCACCTCGCTTACCACCATTACCATCGCCATCTCCACTCCCATCTCCAGTACCTACACCTGCTCCTGTGGTTTCCCCTGGACCGCCACCCACCTTGACTCAGTTTTTGCCATTTGTGTTTACTCACAAGTCTCGCTCTGTTCCCCCTGTTCACATGTCTTCCCCATCATCCAACACGCTTCAAGTATGTAATGAGCACATTATTTCTACTGATGGCACTATTAAGTTGTATGTGCAACAAGATTCCTTACATGATGAGCAGATACCCTCTTAAGAGGGAAACTTACAGGTTCAGGAGACGACAGATGATTTCGATGTGCCGATTGCTTTGCGAAAGCAGAGACGTACTTGTGCTTCATATCCTCTGTCAGCACACGTTTCTTTGAGCAAGCTTTCAAAGGATTTCAGGAGATTTACCTTGGCATTAATGCTACAGACACATCAGGAGGCTATTCAGGACAATCAGTGGCATCTTACCATGGGGGAAGAGATGACCACACTACAATCATGTGTCACTGGGAGCCTTTTGTCTCAACTCCAATTGGCATATTCATTGTTGGGTGCAAGTGGGTGTTCACGATGAAGCACCAAGCAGATTGCAATGTAGATCGCTACAAGGCAAGACTTGTGGCACGTGGGTTCACCCAGACATATGGGGTGGACTATCAAGATACATTCTCTTTAGTGGCCAAACATTCTACTTTGCATATATTTCTATCAGTTGCAGTGGCACAAGATTGACCCGTCTATCAGGGTTATGTGAAGAATGCTTTTCTATATGGTGACCTACAAGAGGGAGTTTACATGTAGCATCCACCTGTGTTCACTATTGATGGGGAATGTCAGAAGTTTTGCAGGCTTCACAAGGCGATTTATGACCTTAAGTTGAGTCCAAGTGTATGGTTTCAGAAGCTCTCGAACTTGATAAAGCAACAGAGGTTTGTGCGATCAACTGCCGATCATTCTCTGTTTGTTTATAGGACTCAAAGAGGTACAATTGTCATTCTTGTCCATGCTGATGATATCATTGTTACATGGGATGGCGAGCAGGACATTCAAGTTGCCAATGATTTTCTAGGTCAACAGTTTGTGACCAAGGACCGTGGTAGTTTACACTACGTTTGTGGATTGAAGTTTGCTAGGAACCAACGAGGTTTTGTGATGACTCAAAGGAAGTATATTACGGATCTTCTTTCTGAGACATACATGACAGATTGTAGACCTGCCACTACTCCTATGGACCTGAATATGAAGCTCAATGATGATGACACTGAGGAGGTTGACCAGAGGAGGTACATGGAGCTTGCTGGCAAGCTTCTATATGTGACCCGGATATATCCTTTGCCGTAAGCAAAGTGAGTCGGTTTATGCAGCAACCCAGACATGCACATATGGATGCAGGCCATATGATTTTGAGGTATCTGAGGGCCTCACCTGGCACTGGTCTTCTATTTAGCAGAGGCACATCCTTGGCAGTTATAACATGTGTAGATGCAGATTATGCTAGGTGTCCCAATGACAGGAAATCTACTTCTGGCTTCGCAGTGTTCATAGGAAGTTTCCTGGTGTCATGGAAGAGCAAGAAACAGACTATGATTGCTAGATCTAGTGCTGAATCAAAGTAGAAGACCATTGTGCAAGCTAGTACATAGATGATGTGGGTCAGATCTGTTCTTATTGACCTGACTATTGAGGTGCTTCTTCCCATGCACCTCCAATGCGACAATCAGGCTGCTCTTTTCATTGCAAACAACCCCTCCTTCCATGAGAGGACCAAACACATCGAGGTAGACTGTCACTATACTCAGGACATGATACAAAAGGGTCTCATTGCCACTCATGTCAGCTTTGGAGACCAGACAATATATGTACTTACCAATGCCCTAGCTAGAGGGCCTCACCAGAGATGCTGCTCCAAGCTGAGCCTGATTATATCTATGCTCCAGCTTGAGGGGGAGTGTTGAGATATTAGTTATCTTTCATATCTTTTATAATATATTTATTTTCTTTGTCTTCTTTATGTAATTTTCCCAACATGTTATTCTCCTATATAAGAGAACCCTAAGGCTTCATTCTTTGATTTCCACAATTCCACATGATAACACACAAGCCTCACAATTCCACATGAAAACACACAAGCCTCACAATTCCACATGAAAACACACAAGCCTCATATTTGTATTCCATAAATTTTACAAAATATTCAAAATCTACCCACAAAACACTGCAATAATGCAATATCAATATGAGAGGAAAAAGTCCTCAAAAAAATTACTCCTATATCAATTATTGAAGAAGATTTGAATTTACCTAAAGAAGATAGAAAGAAAATGGTGTTGGAGAAGCAGCAGCCCACTAAGTGCACATCAACAGAATGACACGAAACAACACTCAACTGGTTCGAAATTTCGGTCTTATTTCGCCCAAGTGGACATTTTAATAAGGAAGATTCTTCATCTTGGGCGAGATGTCGAGATGTGGCAATATCTTGTCGTGATTCAGTTCATCTTGCCCGAAATATGAGAAACTCAGATATACAGATGAGTTTCGGATGACCAGACCCATCGAAATCAAAATTTACAAAATCTCTATCCATGGTTTCTTCTTCCCTAAATACGGGTAATGATGTACATTACTGGTCTTGTAATGTCTTGGCCACTTTCATTTGCATCTTGCAGTTGGTTGTGCTTGTTGTCATCTACTTTTTCTCACAATTGGCTACATGATGTTCCTATCTTTAAATAGTGGTTGGAACCCAGGTGTGGAGGGGAGGAGGATACTGTGGGAGATGAGCTCACAGACGGAGGAGAGGAGGTGGCGCAAGAAGGACTGGGGATGGAAGTGGAGGGGATGAAGAAGAATGACATTGCTTTTAAATTTACTTAACAAAAAAGGACGATTTTTTGATGGATTCTATCCACTCTTAACGAACAAATGGATAAGAGTTAACCACAATAGCCATGATATGTGTCTTAGCAAGTTTACAGGGGGTCATGGAATAATTATGAAGTTGGGCTGTCATGTAATTTGCAAAGTTTACAGGGGTCGTGGTGTAAAAATCCCTTTCCTATTTTATCATGTTGTTTCTTCTTCCCTAAATAGGAGTAATGACGTACTTTATCCGTAGCCTCATTTTTTATGAGGAGGACTTGGGTGATAAAACAACTTGTTACATTTCGTTCAACCATTCCTTTGGAAGGTTAATTTCAAAAAGGCATATCATACTTTGAGGTTGTCCTTTCGTTGGATGACTCATAAGAGATACATGTTCCCATATAGATGATGGTCTTTGATGAAGCGATGCCCAACATGATATCTTTACCTTTGTCTTTAATGGGCAGTTGAACAGAGGTTGAATTCAACCCGAAGGAGGTGTTAGGTAGGAGGGTTCATTGATGCCAATATTCTGTGATTGCTGTTGATATGTTGGCTATGTAAGTACTAAGTTTATGTTCATATAGGAGATTTGCTAATTTTTTTTCTTTTGGTGGCAGCGGCACTATTTTTTCCCCATTGTTGCAACATATTGATTACATGGGTTTCTTCATCGAGGGTGGCACTAATGAGGCATATATCATCTTGACATTTTCAGGGAAGCCTTGGGGTTGAGGGTAAATCATCAAAACATGGCCACGCCTTCTTGAGCTGTTTGATGTTGCTTACTACTTTACATGGGATATTAGCAATTATGTATTTGGGTCTTCCATTGTTTAACTCATGAAGAAGGTCTGTGGATTAGGGACCATTATTGGAGAGAATGGAATGATTAGAAGGATGGGTTTCCAATGTCTTATCTATCCTGTGTTTCTGAGGTTGGTGCTATCTACTATCATAACATACTTTTTCTGTTTTTATATTACTAGCAGGGGTGTCAAGAAGTTGGATGCTGTGCACACGGTTCCTTTGGCGGGGAGTGCAATAGCGGGGGAAGGATGTGCCACTTGTGAAGTGGTGTGAAATGTACATATTGGAGAGTTTGGAACTCTGCTCTCCTCTCCATATAGGTGGTGAAAATCCTTGGGTGTATTTCGGGAAAGAATCTTGTTTGCCCCACTTCAATGGTCTGGTGAGCAGTGTGCCTTTTGCACAAAAGAGTAGTGTTTAAATCTTGGGGGCAGGCACCGTTGCATGTTCCCCCCTATCTGCTTCGAAAAATGTATCGTGTTTGCTTTCCATGGGGTGGTTGCTTGACCTTCTTGATTGTGCTAGTTGTCCTGAGATCTTCTTTGTTTAGGAATGGTGCGGTGAAGGTGATTCCACTCATCTCGAACTTAATTAAGAGAAAATTGGGAGGCAACACGTTTTATTTTTATGTTAGGATGACTGGTGTCTTTAACCCCCTTAGTGAGCTGTTTCCTAAATTGATGGTCTTCCTGCTTGGTGGTCCACCTCTACCATTAAATGTGGAGTTTGGTGACCCACCTGCTTACAATTTTCTGTTGCTGGCTATGCGAAATTTTTGAGCCTCCTAAATGGAAGAGTATAGGCCCAGAAATAGCTCTTATGATTGTTTGTACGGGGACAATAATATGCCAACAGTGCTGGCCATCTAAAAGAAGCTCATCGCAGGCCTCCCTAACAGTCATTCGATCTCTTGCAGGATCACAAATGCATTTTGTAGACCAATACCCCAAGGTCAAAATTCTGTTATTGTTGATTAGAATAGAAAGGATTATCACCAAGGTGTTCAAGAAGATGTGGGCTTTGTTGCTAGATGATACATGTCTGCTTTGCTTGGATGTTGAGGAGAATCCTTTTTTCAGGTGCCCGTTTTCGCAAGAGGCGTAGTGGGCTGGACGTCCCAAGGTTGGAGACATCTTTGTTGCCATCCTTCTGGTGATTTTTGTGTGAAGGTAGATGGGCTGTCATCGGAGCAGCTTACTAGAGAGGACTGGAACAGTCTAGATCTTTTGCTGTTGTTTTGGGATATTTGTATGCAAAGAAGCGATTTTGTGTTTAGAGCTTCAAGACCTTATGTCGAAGATGTAAATATAACCAGGAATCCACTACAACTAGAGCTCTTGGGAGGATGTGTTGTAGTTCGCCTGTTTGACAGCTTTTTCTTGTAATATTTTTTTTTGGATGACCGTTAATATTGAAGATCATCTCAATGTTAAAAATACTATATATATTAGGCAAACATTTATATGTATTTATAGAAATTGCTTTTCTCCGGTGAGCACCTTAGACATTTTCAGACCATTATATATATTTTTCTTATGCTTTTTTTGAGATAATGTATTTTTTATCTGTCGATATGCTAGGTACTATCAATCCCTTCCGCCTATTAGCAAGGCCTATGGAACTGTGTGTTTTCTAACTGCAGCAATGGCTACTCTGAAACTGTTGAATCCTTATTATATTTTTCTATCATATAAGCTGGTGTTTTACAAACTTCAGGTAAGTATGTTGCTATATTTTTTGCTTTTTTTACCATCATATCAAATAAATTTTGTCTCTATTGATGATAGTGTAATCTTACAACGTCCATGGATCAAATAAATTTTGTCTCTATTGATGATAGTGTAATCTTACAACGTCCATGGATTCTCAATGCTGAGAAGTTGACTGGAGCTGCTACATGTCTAGAAAATGCTATTATATTAGAGTGTACAATCCGCCACTTTAATTAAGTGGCATATGGGAGCCAACTTAAGCTAGTTGCCTACTACAATTTTTTAACCATTTAGGAAGGAACACAATGGATGAAAAAATGAAAGAAAAAGTGAACCATATTTATAGTTTAAAATTTTGTGCTGTCTGAACCAAACACACAAAACACAATTAAAAGTAGAAGTTCACATTTATTTCTTTGTTGTTAAGGTTTTCACAAGGTTGCAAAAGTCAGTACTCGGTCCGCCGGCGCCGAGTCACTGACTAAGGATTAATTGACAGTTGGATGACTAATCGGAATTAGTCGGGTTTCAGTCGGTTTTGATTTTTTTAATCATTTTAAATATATAAATCAATTTTTATACATATACTCTCATATATTTACATATATTTATAAATGTTCAAATTTATAAGAATTAAATAAAGAAGTAATTCAAGCAAAAGAAGAAAAAAATCAAGTTAAGAACAAAATATTTGCTACATAGCATGAGCTAATATTAAAAAACAAATACAAGTATCATAATATGAACATGCTTAACAAAAATAAATCTAGTAGCTAATGCCTAATGGTCATTCTCATCATCATCATCTAAATCAAGATCTTCTTCATCTTTATCTTCTTCTTATATGTCTTCAAGTTGTAATTTGTCCTCATTCATCGGCATGACATTTGGGCTCGAAGATGAAGTTCCCTTGCTGCATTCACCTTTATGGCTTTTCCTCGATTCCAAATTCTCTTTGGCACAACTAGCATGTCCTACAATACCCCAAGTCAATGCGGAACCTGGAAAAACCTCATCATCTTGAGCTTGTACATTGAGATCTCCAGTCCATTCACCCAAGTATGCAGTATGCACTAAGGCCCCATATGTCGGTTTCGGTCACCATTTCGGTGACTGACCGAAACAAAATTTCGGTCGAATTTCAACCAAAATTTCGGTCATTTCTTGTACTAGGACCCTCATATTTCGGTCATTTCGGTCGAATTTCTATTTCGACTGGATACCGATATTCGACAGAAATTCGACCGAATTTTGTTGAAATATGAGGCCATGAAATGTACAATCATGAGAAGAACAAGGATCTCTTTCTTTCTCAAGCTGACGCTCCTGTAGGTTGGAATTGAAATGCACATACACAAGATCATTCAACCACTTTGTCTCCAACTTGCTTCTCTTCTTGGTATGGGTGAGTGCAAAAATACTATTAAAATTGCATATTTATATCTATTAGAAATATGAATTGCGGAAGCGTAATCAGAGATAAATGAATAAGAACAATAAGGAACACCCATATTTTTACGTGGAACCTTACTCTCTAAGAAGCGGGATGAAACCGCGAGAGAACGCCTCAAAAGGATGATGGTTGAACTTTCTCATCTGATACTGGAGGTCTGGAGCTTCTTATATAGCCTCTACAGACCCTCCAAGTCCCACCACTGGTAGATGCGAGACTAAACACTGGATGTGGTAGTTGGACCCTGGAGGGATCCAATTACCCATCTACCGCATATGACGGCGTATATTCCAACACTCCCCTTCAAGTTGGAGCATGCAAGGCTCAGTTTGGACAAATAGAAAGAAATCTGAAACTCACAATACATGACACCACTGTCAGTTGCTGCCGAGGACATTGCTTCTCATGCCGTGCAGGTGAGGAGGAACAAATGGGTTGGAGTGTGAGTCGAACCGGATCTCCTCCTCGGAGAACATGTGCTCTGTATTGTGCCTGTCAGAGTCACTGAACCTGAAAAGAGTCTCCTCATCGGAGTACTCTAGCCTGCCACATGTAGAAATCTGAACCATGTAGACAACTGTTCCATCTTTACAAGGGTCGAACTGAAAAAGTCGTGTAGATATCCTCGTCAGAATCCACAGTCGTTGGAGAATGGAGTCTGAAAAGTCTCCTCGTCGGAGAACTGGGTCTCTCCCATACTAGCTCAGAGAATGAGATCTCTACTCTAGAATCCCTATGAAACCACATGAAAACCTAGCACAATGGCATAGAGAATGTGATCTACTCTGAAGTCCTTATGGATTACATGAAAACTCTGAGATCAAAAACAAAAGATGGGTACCACACAAATGATGGTAAACATGTGCACTGAAGATTGGGAGTCTTATCGTCGAGCCTGAAATATGAATTGTAAAGTCGGACATCTGTCTGGTCTGGAATATGAAGAATCTGATATCTGAATCCGACTTGTAACTCTTCACCATACTCCCCCTTTCTCCCATAATTGTCAGAAAAAATTCCAAATCAAAATTTCCTTGGCTATTTCTCTCTCTCTCTCTTTTTAATAGCCGTCTCTCCCTTCCTTTTTCTAAATAAGCCGTTCATATTTTTTTCTCGACTTTTCTTTTTGCAATTTTTTCCGTGTACGACCTTTCTTTTGTACATGCTTTTTCTCAAAACAAATCTTTTTTTTTGCGAATGAGGCCAATCTACTTTTTTCTCTGGCCTCTCTTCTCTTCCTTTTTTTTGTTTTTCAAAAAATCGCAACTCACTTATGTTCTTTTTTTTCCCTTTTTTCTTTTGGCCTACTTGGGCCCTTGCAATAGCAGCATCCCTTTTTTTCGAATAACCATGACCCAGTTGGGCCAAAACATCGGACCTTCCCCCCATTTTTTTGATGAAATAGAAAGACCGCCATTATATTAGGGTCCCCCTTTGTTGGGAACCCCCATCACGAAAGAGAGTCCCCGATGAGGTTGTTGGCTTCCAAGTGGCGCATGAGTGCTCTATATTCGTTGCCACCAAATCTAGGGGAAGAGGGGGATGCGCCGCCTGGAGAGTCTTGTGTCGACGATGAGGAGCCGCTTAGAATCGAAGTACAACCGGCACAAGGAGATCGGTGCCTCCGCCTCCGCCTGGAGGTTCGTGGAGGTCTCCACAGCCTTGTTTCCGCATCGGTGGGGCTCCACTTATGGGAGTCAATCAATGGGAGTTTGGAGAGAGAGAGAGAGAGGAGGTCTGGTGCCTCCTTTCATCGTCGCATGGGATTCGCCGCCGAATAAGAAGTTGGTTGCACCACCACGTGAGATGCTCCAACGAGATGGGGGGCGATGCTTGATCCGGGAGGCACTGCTATTGCTCCTATTGCCGCCTTGATAGGCCCCCCCCCCCCGCCTGAGGTGATTTGTTTTCCACTCCCTACACTGAAACTCTAAGATGCTGCATGAAAATTTCTGGATCTAGGGTTTCATGAGTAAACTCTAGCTATTGCCATCGTGCAGAATTGTGATTTAAAATCCCTCTAATCTTTGGAACTTGATGACGATCTTCAAACACTTCGACGGTGATCTTTGAAATATGTAGAAATTAGGGTTTTATAAGAAGCCCTAGAATCTACTTGAACATTGTGAACAGATCATGGAACATAATCAAATGATATAATCGAATCTCGAACAAATTATAAAAAACAAATTCTCGAGAATCGAACCCGCTCTGATACCATGTTAGAAATATGAAATGCGGAAGCGTAATCAGAGATAAATGAATAAGAATGATAAGCAACATCTTGATTTTTATATGGAACCCTACTCCCTAAGGAGAAGGATGAAAAACCATAGGAGAACGCCTCAAAGGGTTGATGATTTTATTGAACTTTCTCATCTGATATGGGAGATTTAGGGCTTCTTATATAGCCTCTACAAGCCCTCTAAGTCCCACCTCCAGTAGGTGCGAGACTAATAGTAGATGTGATATTTGGACCCGAATCCAATTACCTATCTACCACATATGATGCATATATTCCAACAATTTAATTACCAATCTACTACTGGTTTCAATTGAGTGGAGTCATTATTGAGTCGAACATACTCTAATTACACTTACATTTTGAGGATGAAGATGTCAAGCTCAAGATATGATGGCCATGATTTTTAAATATGGCGTTTCATCTCCATGATTATACCGCCTATTAAGTATTAAAATACATAATTGATTAAGTCAATAAATTAAAATTTGATTCACATGACATGAATTGAAAACAAGGATTGATATACCTGGATCATAGTTCTCATCATTTCTTGACTGTCATCTCACTGTTAATGGCTTGCCAAATAATTCGCGATCATGTCTGTATACAAGAAGCTCCTTCATAGTGATGGCATCTTGTATATCCAAATATGGATAAAATCTTCCACACAATCACTAAAACCTCTTTTCATCACAATATTTAGGCCACCACCATATTCTGTGTAGAGGAAGTATGGGTTCAAAAAATAAGACGTTAGACACAACAAAGTATCGATCCTTGTGGTTTTGGAGGTAACGTTCACAAAAAAACTTATAAGATGCCTCCACGCCATTGAAAGATGACATTATCTCCCGCTTGGTCTCTTCAAGCCATCTGTAGATAAGGCCCATGGATGAGCACTGGATATGCATCAACCATACATAATAAACAAACCAAAGGTGTAAAAACTTGGATAGCATGTGCAGTATTGTTTCAGAAAATAGGGCTGAAGACTATGGAACTCGATGCTTCTCCCTTTTTGGTCTTTCACTATTTGCTGTTCCTCTACTCGTTTGCGGAAAACATCAACCTCATCTTTTCTCCTTAAGGTTTTCTAGCGCGAGGAAAGTAGTTGCAAACCTTGTTTGCCCTGGTTGAGCAATGTCTTTGTTTGTGAACTTCCGCATCAAGCTCATAGTTTTTGTGTATGGATAAATGAAAACCATGAGCCTCTTTGCCTTGCAGTTGCACTCTCTACCTCCGAATCTTTGCTTATCTCCTCCAAAGCAAGATTAATGGAATACACAATTGTTGGGAAACGTGAATGAGATAGTTATTCCATGAACCCTAGGCTCTCTTATATAGGAGAGGAGCCTATGGGTAAATTACATAAAGCATACTAAGAGGAAAACAAAATAAAGAAAGGTACAGATACTACTGTTAATGTATGCGTTAGCACTCCCCCTCAAGATGGAGCATAAATATCAATCATGCTCAGCTTGGAAGCACACTTCTGAAATGGACCTCGTAATAATGCCTTGGTGAATATGTCTGCAGTCTGGTTCTCTGAAGTAACATGAGATGTGGCAATGAATCCTTTCTGAATCATATCACGTATGAAGTGACAATCCACCTCAATATGCTTGGTCCGCTCATGGAATGCAGGATTGTTTGCAATAAACAAAGCAGCCTGATTATCACATTCCAAGTTCATAGGAAGTGGTACATCTAAACATAAATCTGTCAGCACCGCTTTCACCCACATCATCTCTGTAGTAGCCTGGGCCATAGCCCTATATTCAGATTCAGCACTAGATCTAGCTACCACAGTTTGTTTCTTGCTCCTCCATGAGACTAGGGCATCTCCAACATAGACAACATACCCTGAGGTGGACTTCCTATCCTTGGGACATCCTGCATAGTCTGCATCTGAGCATGCTGAGATAGAAATCCCCTTTCCTTTCTTGAATAACAGACCTGCACCTGGAGAAGATTTGAGATATCTAAGTATCATATGTATTGCATCCATATGTACCTGGCGTGATTGCTCCATGAACTGGCTCACACGGCTCACTGCAAATAATATATCTGGCCTAGTGATCGTGACATATAACAGTTTGCCTACCAGTTCTCTATATCTTCTCCTGTCCACCTCCTCTGTGTTATCTTCATAAAGCTTCATGCTGGGGTCCATGGGTGTCGTAGCAGGCCGACACTCGAGCATACCTGTTTCACTCAACAGATCAGTAACATATTTCCTTTGTGACATGACGAGCCCATAGGAATTTCTGACAAATTCAAGCCCCAGAAAGTATCTAAGGACCCCAAGATCCTTAGTGACAAACTCACTACCCATCATTCCTTTCGCCTGCCTTATGCCCTGCTCATCATCTCCTGTAATCAAGATGTCATCAACATAAACCATAATGACAATGATACCTCTCAGTCTCTCACTGTTTTCTGTACAAACAAGGAATGATCAGCATTGGAGCGTTTGTATCCTTGTTTCTCGAAGAGATCCGAGAGCTTCTGAAACCATGCTCTGGGACTCTGCTTCAGGCCATATATAGCCTTATGCAGCCTGCATACCTTGGAACACTCCCCCTCAACAGCAAAACCAGGTGGCTGTTGCATATATACTTCCTCCTGCAAATCTCCATATAGAAATGCATTCTTCACGTCCAACTGATGGAGCGGCCAGTCTCGAGCAACTGCGACTGATAACAGGATCCGTAGAGTGGAATGACGCGCCACAGGGGAGAATGTGTCAAGGTAATCTACCCCATACGTCTGTGTGAAGCCCCGTGCAACCAGGCGTGCCTTGTACCTGTCAATGGAACCATCTGCATTGTGCTTAACTGTAAACACCCATTTGCAACTCACCGGGCTGACATCTGGAGGTATAGGAACCAAACTCCAGGTTCCTCTAGACTGAAGTGCCGCCATCTCTTCTTCCATTGCTAGCCGCCATCTAGCATCCTGCAAAGCGTCATGATGATTCCGTGGAATGTCTGTGGCTGAAAGTGCCAATGCAAACGTCCCGAAGTCTCCAGATAGCCTCTCAAAAGACACAGCTGCTGATAATGGATATTTGGCACAACTTCTCTTCGGCTTGCGTAGAGCAATCGGAACATCCAGATCATCTGTGTTATCACCATGCCCCTGTAATGCATCCTGCTGAGAAATGTCGTCAGATCCATCAACATTAATATTTTCATTACATACCATAGGCGAGCTAGTTGACGGGTCAGGACCCTGAGCTGGAGGAGGCCTGCGAGTGTAATGGAATGGTAGCGGGGATACTAGCGATGGCGGTGGTGGTGGCGGTGGTGGTGGCGGTGGTGGTGACGGTGGTGTTGTTTGTGGCAATGGTTGTGGTGGTGCCATGAATACGGCATCAGGAGATATAGGTGGTAGCTGCATGTTTCCAGATTCTGAAAAATACATAATGGATTCAAAAAATGTAACATCTGCACTGATCATATACCGCCGACGCACAGGATCAAAACACTTGTACCCCTTTTGAGTTCTGGAGTACCCCACAAAGACGCACTTGACAGCCCTAGGAGAGAGCTTGTCAGTACCAGGCGACAACTGATGGACAAATGCGATTGACCCAAACACACGAGGGGTAAGAATGAACAAATCCTTGTCAGGGTAAATGAGTGAAAAAGGAATCTGTTCATTCAAGACAGACGAAGGCATACGGTTGATTAGGTAACATGCAGTAAGGACTGCATCACCCCAGTAGGAGTACGGAACATGACTCTGAATAAGAAGTGACCTTGTGACATCAAGAAGGTGACGGTGTTTTCTTTCTGCAACCCCATTCTGTTGAGACGTATGAGCACAAGATGTTTGGTGAATAATTCCTTTTGAGGAGTAGTAATTTGCTAGAATGTTGGTGCACAACTCTAAGGCATTATCACTTCTCACAATCTTGACAGATGTGGAAAAACATTTTGAATTTCATTAAGAAAGTGGATAATAATATTGCCTGCTTCAGATTTATTTTTCATTAGAAAGACCCATGACGCTCTAGAGAAATCATCCACAAATACAATATAAAACCTGTGTCCCTGATGATCGGGAACACGACTCGGACCCCAAACATTGACATGAAACAACTCAAACTTGGAGTTACTACTCCGACCTTGACTACTGGGAAAAGACGACCTGTGATGCTTTCCCAACTGACATGTCTCACACTGGATAGGTGTGTGAGAGAGACCATAGGGTAGAACTAGACGCAACTTCTGAAGCGGTAAATGACCAAAGCGCAGATGCCACAGGAGAGGAGATACTTGTCCAGCAGGAGAAGATGTGGTTCCAGCAAATGGGGTCTGGTTCAGTCGATAAAGGCCTCCTTGCTCATAGCCATGACCAATCACGTTGCCCGTACGGATGTCCTGAAAAATCAAAGAAGATGGATAAAAAATAGCTCGACAATGGAGATCCTTCGTAATCTGACTAATTGACAACAGATTCATAGAAAAATGCGGTGCATGTAGGACATTCTTGAGCTGCATAGAAGATGTCAATCTAATCTCCCCCTGACCCGTGATAGGGGAGTGGGTGCCATTGGCAATCACTACTGTCCGTCCTGGAGGAATCCGAGTGTATCCTGTAAGTAGACTCTGGTCGCCACATAGATGATGTGTAGCGCCCGAGTCCATGATCCACGGCAATGTATCAGATCTACTACTGTGGAGTGCAAGTGTACTACCTGAAGTACTAGTAGAGGCAGAGGCAGAAGCAGCAGCATCAGTATGACTCTCTGTAGTCGGTGCTGGACCGGATGGTGGGATAATGCCCCTGAGGCGGGCAACTAGATCATCAAATCGTTGATCCAGTGTAGCAGCAGATGGGGGCTCTATCTGCTCAGCGGCTCGTGCAGATGCAGGGAATCCATGCTTCGAGTAGCATGTGTCTTCAGTATGTCCGACTCGGTGACAATATGAGCATGTTGGCCTAGTGCGGCCACCCCTTCCACGAGGAGTACGTCCACGGCCCTGGTGATGAAAACCGCGGCCTCTGTTGGCCGCCATAGCTGAGGGATTCTGACTCGCAGCTGCTGAAGGCACTGTGATCCTACTCAATCTGTGAAAAGCTTCCTCCATGGGAGGAATGGTCGAGTCCGCCAAAATCTGTGAACGTGCTGCCTCATACTCTGTATCAAGTGCAGCGAGAAACACACCCACCATCGTCGCATTCCTGTATGTCTTCTGCTGTTCTGGCGTGGCGGTAAGAGGCATGAAGCTATAGAGCTTCTCGAACATCCCTCTCAATGATGTATAGAGAGAATGTAAAGGACGACCGTTCTGCTTTATTGTGAATATATCATGTTGTAGTTGCAGGATCTTCGTCTCGTTCTTCGCCTGAGAATATGTCGCTGCCAGGATATCCCACATGTCTTTGGCTGTGGGTTGATGTAGAATGTCATTGGCGATTTCAATAGCCAATGTGCCAGATAGCCACACCTTGGCATATGCATCATCGGCCTCCCATGAGGCATGGACTCCAGTCTTCTCTGCAGGCTCGGGCTCAGTAAGAATGTGCTTCTTACCTGTAGACTTCATCATACTCATGAACTGCATTGCCCACAGTTCATAGTTCGTACCATCCATCTTGACAATGGGCGCTGGACCACGAAATGCGCCAATAGAGGGGATATCTGCCTTGCTTTCTGACATACTGGAGACGGAAGACTGGAGCGAATGACAAGAGATAATCTTTGTCTACAATGACATAGACGGGATTAGTTGCATGTGTAGACCTCAAGCAACTATCCCCATGAATTTGCGCGTGCTACGATCCGCACACGCACAGGAATGACGACGATGCACACAGTGTGCGCACGCGGTATGTAGCCTTCACGTGCAGGTGCACAGGAGATTGATTCCCTCACGCGCAGGCGCACTGGAGATGGAGCGCTTGGAGATGCGCGCTCGTGGTGTAGGCGCAGATGCGCTACTTCGTGCGCAGGTGCGCCTGTGCGCTGTGCGCAGATGCGCCTGTGCGCAGATGGCGTAGGCGCAGGTGCGCCTGTGCGCAGATGCGCTAGGTGCGCCTGTGCGCTGTTGGGCAGATGCACAGGCGATTGACGCGCCGGAGAAGATCGACGCGCGTGTGGCTGGAGAAGATCGACGCGCAAGAGAGGAGAGGTGGCGGTGTTGGAGGCGCGCCGATCGAGGGAGAGAGAGATAGGGCCGGCGGGTGGGGTGGGTAGGGTTAGGGTTTCGAGAACTCCGGTCTAGGACCGTCGCTCTGATACCATGTTGGGAAACATGAATGAGATAGTTATTCCATGAACCCTAGGCTCTCTTATATAGGAGAGGAGCCTATGGGTAAATTACATAAAGCATACTAAGAGGAAAACAAAATAAAGAAAGGTATAGATACTACTGTTAATGTATGCGTTAACAACAATACTTAAAGTTCACTATATCTGCAGATATTTTGTGAGCAATAATTTTCTTGTTGCTACATTGGCTAAAGCATTATACGCAACAATCTGAACTGCATTTCTACTCCATCTTCATTCAGACACCCATCCACTAACTTGAAGATGTACTAAGTAGTGTATTTCGGAGGCATCTATGGACTTCAAAGGTAAATACCCAAGGCACAATTGACATAAAAGTTTATGTGTCTCCTTCCTCGTAAGTCCGTCCACGTATCAGTCATTGGAGAGCATACCATCAACTTTCACATATCTCGATGGTATTGCAAGTCATTGGATATTTTCTTCATAACGTTCTTCAGAAATGGATTGCTGATATCATACCTTATGTAAGTCTTTAGACCAGGACCCTTCCCAATTGCCTCTAACATCTGAATGAAAGGCTTCGTGGTCAATGCATTGAAAGGAATCGTCGATGTATATGCCCAGTTGCATATATAGGAGGCAATCATTTCTTGATGATTCCTGGAGAATGATCTTTTATGGTCATATGATGTGATGATCCTTCTACTGCGACGTTCTGCTCCAAGGAATCACATTATCGTGTTCTTCTCGTTGACGCATCGTTTCCGGTGATATCAATCTCATCTATCATCTCCTCAACTTCACGGCCTTTTGGCTGTTCTTTCTAGTAACATCATCCATGTACGATATCATCGTCTTCGTCTTCGCCTTGGGACATGCAACCACGTTGCTTCTTTGATGTGCTAGATATTGCTTGAACATGTAAATCCCTCCTTTCACCACTTCTTGCAATGTGTGCAAGTGATTGTGTTCGGATCGACACAGTTCGAATGATACTCGAATTGCCATGCACGATCACTTGATCCCAGCGACAGATAAAATGACGAGTCGTTATTAGATGTGTCATTCGCCGGAGGTGTATCCATCTACATTATCACAAACTCACAACATGAGCTAGACAACAATGAGAACATAGCATAATCTAAGATTTCCATTAACAAGCAATGTCATAAATTATGATAAACAAATAACTAACCCTAACCTAACTACGAACCAATATTGAATACGAAGCTATACACTTGCATAGCATAAACAATCATATAACTAAGTTACTACTTTAATAACTTAGCTACTAACCAACAATTATACTAAGCTACACACTTGCACAACATAAAAAATCATAAAAATACCGAAATAGGAAATATAAATGAATTAAGAAATACAAATTACATAACAATGACAAGACACACAAATTACTGGGAATTACATAACAACTTTCAGATCAACTCATTTGTTGGGACTTGATATTGGAATCGAGCGAAAGTTCGTAGAGCGGAGCAGGGAGGGCATGGGAGACTCTCGGGTGGTCGGATGGTGACCTTGGAGGAGTTCTACTAGGGGATGGGGATCATGTCATCAATGTGGACGAGGCCTCTCGGTGCCCCCAGACCTTCTTGGGGACCACATCAACGATAGGAGGGAGGATGGTCTGATGGTGCGCGCCTCTTGAACGGGCACACCGAGGTTGCATCTCCGACGACGATCGTCTCTAGATGCGGTGACGCGTTGGGACAACAAGGGGTTGCAGTGGGGGTAGTAGCGATGAGGGATGCTCAAGCGGAAGGTCATTTCGGGCGATGCTATTCACGACAGGGGCTGTGGGAGCGAAGGAAACGACAAAGAATGGTGATTTACCGGAAACTGGAGCTGGCAGTTAGGGAGGGGTCAATGCTGGGTTGGAGGCGACGGACATCGCTTACGTTCGTAGGCAGGCGGTGGCGACAGAGGCGCATGTGGTGGGGGCGGCATTGACGTAGCAAGAGGTGGCGGTTGGAGGGGTTATGGCACTGCTGGAGGAAGGGGAGATGCTAGAGGAAGGGGGGAGAGGGCTTGGAATTAATATCTCATGTGAATTTGATAGGGTATGGAAAGAGGCTCGGGGAACTAGTTTGAGGGAGTACAAGGAGATTGGGTCGGAAGTGGTGGCCGGGGCATAATGACGGGATGGAGGGGAGATAAATTTAGTATGGAGGGGGAGGAGATGCATGGTAGGTACTCGCTCTCGATCTTACTACGGGTCTGCGACGTAAGGTAGATGGGGTCATGCTTTTGATTACGAATGTTTACAACCTTTGTAATGGGGCCAACAAGGCTCATCTTGTGGAGGAATTGTTCTTGATGAGGGCGACTTTCCCTGATGTTGCTTGGATAATCATCGGCGATTTCACCTTGAATATTTATCTGGAAGATCGCTCGGGGGGCCGGGGAGGAAGAGATGGAGGTTCTACAGTGCTGATTGGTATGCTGGACGAACTTGGCCTTCAGGTGGTGCCTGGTGGATGCCGTGGGATGTCTTTACACTTGGCGGAACTCGAGGCAGGGCAGCAGGGGTAGGGTTGGGTATGGGCTGGGCTGGCCCAACCCAACTCAAAACCCGACCCGCACAACCCGTCCCAAACCTGAACTCGAAATTTAATGGGCGGGTCATGGTCTCAAAATGAGCCCATATTGATTATCAGGTCGGGTTCGGACCTGAGAAGACCCAAACCCGCAAGCCCAATAGACCAACCTATACGATATAATTATATCCCATGTATTCATGTTTGCTCCAAATACCATGTTCTAACTTTCACATCCTTATTTTGAGTTTAGTATAAATACTTAGATCCATTAATAATCATATCCATTAGCATGTATTGAGGACATTATTACATTAATATGCAAGATTATTACATTAATATGCAAGGATGGAATTTGTGTCTTCAAGTGTTAGAGCATGTACAATTGTAAGTAACCAATCTGTATTTGGTCATAGTGCCCGCATCTACAATAGAATTTATAATGGTGAATTGAATGGTGGTTTAAGTGACCCTATTTTTTTTACCACATTTTTATTTCCAACATACAAGTAATGCCAGAATCACGAATTAGATGGCGTACTTAAAGTATTAAAGATGTAAACATGTGTAAGAAACAACCGGATAAATGTAAGTAGAACAAAACACATGATGTAGGTGTACATAGGTATTAAATTGGGCCAGCCCAACCTGTTTTGTTTGGACCGGATTCGGGCTTGGGCCTGGAATTTGAAAATAAAATGGGCCTAGGCCTGACCCATTAGCCCATATACTTAAATGGACTTGGGTCGGGTCAACTCAAACCGGACCCGATCGGCCTGATGTCCAACTTTAGGCAGGGGGAGTTGGGGTCGCGGGGAAGGTAGAGGGTGTAGGGGGCTAAGGGTGCAAGGGGTGGAGGGCGCAAGGGGGGGAGCGTTGTAGGGGGATGCAGGAGTGGGGGGGGGAGGGCATGAGGCGGCGGGACGACTGGGTGATGTGGGGGTAGCGGAGGGCCGTTGGGGGAGGCGGAGGGTGCCGAGGGAGGCGGTGGGCGACATGCTGTAGGAGGATGAGGTCAAGGGGAGGCGGGGGTGGCGACCTGGTGGGGAAGAAAGAGGACGTAAGGGGTTTGGGAGGGAGGGGATTTGGGTATTAACCTAATTTTATTTTAAAATATTAAATATAATACGATTATTTGTATGCGTAGTCAGATTCATTTTTTTTTGTATTTGTTAACTCAAGATTTCGGATTCGTATCCATAAAACATTCGTTTAGAGTATGTAAGAACCATATCCTTTTAAAAATGAATATAAATATGAACGAATACAAATATTACCGCATCCGTTTGCGCCCTTAGTAGAAACACCACGAGCTTGTGTAAGAACCGTAAAAAGGACTGAAATCTTTAAACCCGTGCACTAGGCGGCCGCTGCCATAACCGGGCCTTCTATCTCCCGCCCAACTGAGGGTCACTGCGCCCTTGCACAGTCAGGTGTAAGGGTCACCATGACCAATACTATTAATTATTAGTCATCACTGATTCCCGACATTTTCATTTTCTTGACTACTTATTCCTTTCTCAATCTTTTCTGTGGTTGACTGTACCTATCTTAGTCCTTTATTGACAACCTTATTCATTAGTGATCCATAATTAGTGATTCATACCTAAATGATTGATCACACAGATTTTCAGTCACTGATCACAGATTACCTTATTTTTAAAATTATGAGATTAGAAGTCATTTGTTGGGTCTAGAACTAAGTTCAAATCAATGCAAAACTTCCAACTTTTCTTTTTAACCTTCCAAGTTTTAAATCATGAATTTTTATCTATGGTTTGATTCAACAGTAATAGAAATCGAATGGTAATTTGTCAAAATTCTCAAAATTCTCAGCTAGTTCATTAATACTAGTAACATGCAATTTAGAAAAAAATCCCAAATCCTAAATAATCAGCGGATGTTCATTAGCATTTACATAAAAGTAAAAAAAACTTACCGTAGCAAGAATTTAATTCTTCAATTCAGGTCCTTTTTTTAACTAAAAATTTAATAGCAATTCAAAGTAACAAAGAATTAAAATTTTAAATTCAAATGTTCTAAACTTATATTTAAGCAACAACTTATCGTAGTTACAAGTACGCATCTTCTACTTGCAGGATATTAAAATTTTCTATTCAACATTTTTTAAACTAAAAATTTAGACAACAATGTTTTTTCTCCAAGAAGAAGTCTACATGTAGCAGTCTCTCGGGGTTGCTGCTGAGGGAGAGTGTCAACAGGTTTGTAGACTTTACAAGGCCATCTGTGGCCTTAAGAAGAGTCCAAGGGCTTGGTTCCAGAAGTGCTCGAACCTGATTGAGAATTAGGGTTCAGGAGATCAAATGCAGACCATTCATTGTTTATTAAGAGGACCCACAGAGTTACGGTCGTTATTATGGTCTATGTTGATGATATCCTTGTTACATGAGATGATGTGCAAGGGATCAAAAAGGCAAAAGAATTTTTTGGTCAACATTTTGTCATCAAAGATCTTGGCACCCTACTTTCTGGGATTAAAATTTGCCAGAAATCAACATGGCCTTGTGATGACCCAACGAAAATATGTTACATATATTCTAGAGTTGAGACATGCATGATTGGGTGCCGACTTGCCTCTACTCCTATGTATCTGAGCATGATATAAAGAAGATGGACATAAGAAGATACAAAGAATCGGTGGGAAAGCTACTTTATGTTACCATTACTAGGCCAGACACCAGGTCATGATCTGATCATGCCAGCCGTCTAGGAGTCATGCGTAGAGAGATTAGCACTGAATCAATCACGCCTGGATAATTAGGGTCCCATTAGGAACCCTAGCTTTTCTAGAAAAACATGATCTTCCGAGTTCTGAATAGATCAGAACTAGGGTATAAAAAAACTCTATTTTTTCGAACTTGAACAACTTGAACATGGACGTATCTTGAACATAATTAAAGAATATAATAAAATCGCCAAGAACACTTAGAATCGTACCCGCTTTGATACCATGTAGACAACGATAATGCAGACACATATAAGAGATATATAAATATAAAACGTGGAAAGGTCATCGGGATTTTACATGAAAACTTACTCCGTAAGAAGCAGGTTGAAATTAGGGAGAAGGCCTCTCAAGGGTTGGATATTCTATTGTTCTTTTTCTCTCCCTCTCAATTGTTATAGGTGACACGGGACATCTTATATAGCCCATCCGTAAAATCGAGCCCCAGTCACAGTAAATGTGGGACTAATCCTGTAGATGTGGTAATTGGACTCAGGAGGGATCCAATTACCCATCTATACATATGACGTATACTCTAGCATACACCTTTCCCAAGTTTCATAACCTTCAAAGAACCATCTACTTTGTATTCGTCTATAACTTGCATGATTTGAGTAACTTTCACTACTAGCTAGATCTCGCAAAGTGATCTCTTTATTCCCTTCCCAATAAACAACTTATAGAAATACTACTTCCATCTAGTCTCTATATCCTTTTGAGTAACAAGCACATGTCCTTCCTCATTCTTAATGCATCTCACTTGAGGAAGATCTTTGGTTTTTCTTTCTTTGTCCTTGGCCAGCCCGGATATATCTTTCTGGCTTTCCTTAGATTCAAGATTTTTGTTCAAAACTTTATAAGCTTTTGACTTCGCTTCATTTGCAGCCTTCTTTGCTTCTTCACTATTTTGTAGTTTGTGGCAACATCTTCCTTGTTTGCTTAGAGTCGATGTTTTTGTACGAAACTTCATAAGCTTTTGACTTAGCTTCACTTACATCCTTATTTGCTTCCTTATTTGCTATTTTCTAGCTTGCTTCCACAATTTCGGGATTATTAGTTAGAAAAACCACATCTGAAGCAACTAGTTTAGACATTGCTGTTGGACTATTTGAAAGAAATTCTATTAAAGTGGCTATATCTTATCATTATTATTATAAAGTAATCCAGATCCACTGTTGTATCTCTTCAGGGGATAGATAATAATTATTTGTCTCCTTTATTTGAATGTACAACAACAAAACATTTTTTCCCACTTTAAGTAGGGTCGACTACATGGATTGTTTGCCTCCATTCAGATCTATCTTGGGTCATTCTCGAGTTTAGATCCAAAAAACTAAGATCCCTTCGTGTAGTCTCATTCCAACACTTCTTAGGCCTTCCACGTCCTCTTTTAGCCGGCTCAACATTGCAAAACTCATCTCCTCACAGGTGCATCAGATGACCTCCTTTGAACATGACCAAACCATCTTAAGCGATTTTCTCGCATCTTATCTTCGATTGGAGCTTCCCACTTTCATTCTGTTGGCGTCATTTCGAATCCGATCTTTACGTGTATGTCCACACATCCACCTTAACATTTTCATTTCTGCTACTGCCATTCTCTGCACATGTTTATGGTTCACAGGCCAACATTCATATACATAGAGCATAACAGGTCTCACAGCTGCTTTCTAAAACTTTCCTTTGATTTTTAAAGGAATTTTCTTATCACAGAGAACAGTAGGGGCTCCTCTCCACTTTAGCCAATCTGCGTTTATTCTATTTGTAGCGTCTCCATCAATTTCTCCATCATGTTGCAAAATAGATCTCAAGTATCTAAAAGAATCTCTCTTCAAAATGTTATCATTATCAATCTTAACATCGATTTCTTCACCATTGCTTCCATCAAAAGTGCACTGCATATATTCAGTCTTAACCATACTTATACGAAATCCTTTAGTCTCCAAAGCATGCCTCAAGACCTCAAACTTCTCATTTACGCCATCTCTAGTCTTATCAATCAACACAATATCATCAACGAATAACATACACCAAGTATCTCATCCTGAATGTGACTTGTCAACTTGTCCATAATCAAAGTAAAAAGGAATGGACTCAAAGTTGAACCTTGATGCATACCAGTGTTGATGTCAAAATAATCAATATTCCCAAACTGTATCCTTACACAAGATGAAGCCTTATCATACATATCTTTTATGAGGTTAATGTATAGGATAAGTACCTGTATCTTCTCCAAAACTCTCCACATATCTCTCGTGGGACATGATCATAAGCATTCTCTAAATCAATAAAAATCATATCCAGGTTCTTCCTTTTAGCTCTGTAAATCTCCATTGTTCTCCTCAACAAGTGGATGACTTCAATAGTTGAGCGATCTAGCATGAATTCGAATTAGTTTTCTTTTACTTTGGAAACTTGCCTTAACCTTCTTTCGATCACACGTTTCCAAATTTTTGTAGTGTGACTTATCATCTTGATACCTCTGTAATTGAACAATTTTAAATGTCTCCTTTGTTCTTATAAAGAGGCACCATGATGCTTCTCATCCATTCTTCATGTATTTTCTTGCTTCGCCAAATAACATTGGATAAATTTGTAAGCCAAGTCAAACCCCGCTCACCTAAAACTCTCCAAACTTCTATAGAAATGTCATCAGATCCTATACCTTTCCCATGTCTTATAACCTTCAAAGCCTCGTCTACTTCCTTTGTATTCATCTGTAGCTTGCACGATTCAAGTAACTTTCACTACTAGCTAGATTTCCCAAAGTGATCTCTCTATTTCCTTCCCCAATGAAAGGTTTATGGAAGTATTGCTTACATCTAGTCTCTATATCCTTCTGAGTAACAAGCATGTGACTTTCCTCATCCTTAATGCATCTTACTTGAGAAAGATCTTTGATCTTTCTTTCTCTTGCTTTAGCCAGCTTGAATATATCCTTCTGACCCTTCTTAGAATCGAGATTTTTGTATAAAACTTCATAAGCTTTTGAATTTGCTCTGCTTACCATTTTCTTTGCTTCCTTCTTAGCTACCAAGCCTCATTTTGGCCTGGAGCTCCCCCCCTTGACTCGTCTAGCATCTCTTTGTCTACCCTTCGGATACAAGATGCTACCGCCTACCACATCTTATTAGCACTTCCGTTACAATCCCAAGATATGTCTTCTAAAACCTTCTCGCTGAAGCCTTATTAATTCAATTGAAGATTTCACCATCTAGTTCTAGTGATCTTGGATACCCTCTTTTTCTTTACTAGCCCTTTTATTTGCACATCTATGATTAACAAGCGATGTTAAGTGGTCAGGCTCTCTCCTGGGATTACTTTGCAGTCTTTCCAACACAACCGATCTCTTCTTCTCAATGCAAAGTAGTCTATCTGTGTCTCCTTTATTTGAATGTAATTGATTATATTTTCTGTCCTTTCATGAATATTAATTATTATAGGTTTGTTGAAATACCCATGGAAAGTATAGTCTGTACATATTATCCGTTAATTTGACAAGGAAAAAATGGCTCACAGTTGGCAGACAAAGGCAGTCTAACTGAGGCTTTGTTCCTGCTGTGGTTGCCTTCTAAATTTTGGAAGATGTGATAAAAAAATTGCTTTCTATATATGTCTGCCCTATTATGTAGAAATCTCCTCCGTCCTTGATATTAAACTTTTATATGCTTGCAGGTCTGGAGGTTGATCACAAATTTCTTCTTTCTTGGCGGGTTTTCTATCAACTTTGGGATTAGACTGCTGATGATGTAAGAATACAAGTCTCCTTGGGTTATAATGGGCATATGATCTTATATGTGAAGATCAAATTTGTTGCTCATCCTTTTTTAATCCCTTGAAAAAATAAAATAACATGCAGAGCACGATATGGCGTGCAGTTAGAAAAAGGTCCATTTGATAAGCGTACGGCAGATTTCTTGTGGATGATGATAGTAGGAGCATTCTTTTTGTTGGTCAGCATCAGTTTAGAAATTCATATTCTTCTTGCTTTTATAGCTAGTTTTACTTTTCTTCACTCCTGATGCTACACATATTGTTGTTATTGCAGGCTTTATCAGCACTTCCATTCATGACATCTTACTTTTTAGGAATCTCAATGGTGTTCATGCTTCTCTATGTTTGGAGCCGTGAGTTTCCAAACGCTCAAATTAACATATATGGTCTTGTGCAAATAAAGGTAAATTTTCTATCCCAATTTTGTGGTTCTTTCACATCGCATGATTGCAAGACTTGATCAGTATGCGGTTTAAAATAAAAGTCCGCTGTTGTAAATCTATAAAACTCTGCTTTTACGGAAATCTTTGTGTACTCTATCTGTTTCATGAAAGGTATGATTTGCAGGGATTTTATCTTCCTTGGATGATGCTAGTTCTGGACGTTATTTTTGGTTCCCCTATTGTTGCGGATCTGTTGGGAATTGTTGCTGGCCATCTGTATTACTTTCTAACTGTACTTCATCCACTTGCCAGCGGTCGAAATTTACTGAAAACTCCGGTCTGGGTGTATCCTTGAGTTGCTTTTCTTTCAAGTCTTCAATCCATAAATATTCTCTGACAAGTTTTATCTTAATTTTGACAAGGCTTCTGATTTGTCAACTGCAATCCAAAACTATTTTGGCAGCAACCATACTAGTAGACCATTTAACACTAATGAGCAAAAACCATGCCATGTTTATTGAAACTTAAATTGTTTGAAATAGTTTGCTCCATCATGCTGAATTAATTATATGGCGAAGTGTTTCTGTTACCAAATCTATTACCAGGTTATGCTAAAAGATTATGCAATGTGACTAAAATCCTTGACCAGCATATGCCAGACACAAACTAGTGGATCGCTGGATTGTTAGACCCAGCGGGCAGCGTTACGTTCAATCTTACAGTACTGCCGGCCGGCCCAATGCTCCTACAACCAGCACTCCATCAACGGGCAGAGCCTTCACTGGTAGAAGTTACCGACTTTCAGACTAGTCCTGAGTGCCCCTGAATTGTCCGCCATCACATATGTAAATGGAACTTGAAGGACTTCCACACCATATAATGTATGACTAATTTTATTTTTTCTGC
The DNA here is from genome assembly GCA_037367405.1 of Ottelia alismoides. NCBI lineage: Eukaryota > Viridiplantae > Streptophyta > Magnoliopsida > Alismatales > Hydrocharitaceae > Ottelia > Ottelia alismoides. Next base: position 128,866 of record JAZKJV010007914.1, read on the forward strand.
TTTAGGTAATAAATTCTGTACTACTATTGTTTAGTCTTGACAATCTTCCAGTCCTTCCAAATAGCGATATGATGAACAACAGAATCAGTTGCAATTTTATCCATCTAGCAGGTACATTTTTGTAGAAGCCATATCGAGTGTTTGATAGCAGAAGTGCTTTGCTTCTTCCCGTTTACATTGCAACAGCCACCTTTAACCTCTCCAACTAATAACACAACTTGATACAGAGATGTTTCCATCCAAGCTTTTTTAGGGTTTTTATCAGTTGTGCCCCTTTGAGATATTGCAATATCAGTTATGCCCTCCCTTTTTTGGAATATCATTTGTCCCCGACTTCTTTCACCATTATCACTTGTGCCTTCCGTTAGTTTAGCCGTCAATGGATGGTGGGGTTAAGAGGGGTATAATAGTCAAAACAAACCCAACACCCTACCCCGCCATCCCCTTCCAGCCTTCCTCCTTCATTGCCAACCTCTCCCTCTAGCTTCTTCCCCCGCCCATCTCTCTTCCGACCTCACTCAACCCCTCTCCTCGTCCCTCGACCTTCCCCTTCAGCCTCTTCCTCCGTTCACCTCTCCTCTGACCTTACACAATCCCTCATCCCCCGACCTCCCGTTCCGGCCCCTTCCCCACCTCTCCTCCAACCTTGCGTAACCTCTCCTCTTCCGCCAATAATCTCCCCCTCCAGCACCTTCCTCCACTACTGATCTTCCCCTCCAGCCCACACAACCTCTCGTCCACGCAACCCCCATCCCCTGCTCATCCTTTGACCCCCATCCTCCTCCTCTCCCCCTCTAGCCCCTTACTCCATCGCTCCTTTACCCCGAACTCCTCATCCGCCCATCCCCGTCTAGCCCTTCCATCAGTCAGTTCATAATTCTCCACTTCAATAAGAGCCTCCCTTTTTTTTCTCATGTGCGTAACTACCGATCGAGCTCGGCTCGAGCCAAGGTTCCCTTTGCAGGTATCCACTGAAGCTTCCCCATCAGGCATCAGATCCGGCCTAATGATTGGATCTCAACCTTCTTCACCTGCAGTGACCCCATCTCCTCCATGGACAATATGGGTTCCATCGAGCGATGTCCTGCCTTCGATCAATCAACGTGTTCAAGATGATGGCATGGTCTCAGAAGTTGAGATTGGAGCGGTCCAATATGTAGAAGCAATTGTAGATGCTGATGCTTGCGAGGATGAAAAAATCCATCAAGAACTGGAAATTGTCGATCATATCACAATAGCTAAAGAAGTAGAAGTTGAGAATAGAATTCCTGAATCTGTAGAGATGGAAGCAATTGTAGATGCCGGCAGTCATGAGGATGAAGAAATGGAAATTCTTGAGCAGATTTTGATGGTTACCGAGGTTGTCCATGACATGGAGAGTCAATCTATAGCATTGGAAGCCATAGATAAAGTAGTGCCACAACAAGTGGTTGACGATGCTGAAGTTTCTGTTAATAACTCTGAATCAATGGTTGAAGCCATCGATATCGATCTGCATGTGGTTGAGGGGGATCTCATGGAAGATTTCAGAAGCAAGGTGATTGTGCCATCTTCTATGGTTGAGATAGACGGAAAGGCTGAGTTGCCTTCTGGAGAAATGGAAGTTGCAGAAAGTGAAGTATCTGTGGATGAAGCTGATCTTGGGTTATTGGGCGACAGAATCAAAACAAAAGCAACCACTGGGGGTTATACCAGCATTTTCATCGCTGATCGTTACGGACATTGTTGCTGTGACGTCTTTCTACCTCAAGCGAACTCCAGCTCCTTCTGCCGCAACTACAGTGGTGACAACTCCTCCAAAGCCCCCGAAAATCACACAACACACGACCGGAGGAGCTCGGTGGCGAGGGTGGGCGATCTGCGATGGCAGAGGTTGTAATGGAACTTGGAGAGCGTGGAGGTCACAGCTCTAGGCAGAGGTGTGTGTGGGGAGCTGCGGTCGGAGGTAAGGAGGTGCGAGGATGTAATCGAAGGAAGATGCAATGGCGGAGGAACGCGAGCCCTGAGGGCTTGGAAGGGTGTTGCGGCAAAGGCGGGGGTAGAGAAATAAATTTCTCACATTTCATTTAAAAAAAAACAAAAAGGTAGGTGCACAGATGTTATGTGAACCAAGATATAACACCCACCACTGGGGATGCATGCTTGCTCTCCTCCAAGACCTCTTTTTCTTGAGCTCATTGCAGTGGTATCAAGACCCATATTGCAGTGTAGGTGTCATAAGAGAAGGTCACATATATAAACTGAGGTTGATCCTGTGAGAGCCCTAGACTATGAGAGCGTGAGAACAATGAGTCTAACCATTAGATTCTGCTCATCACACTAGTTGATTGGAGGATGAGAAATATGAGAAGAATCTAATAGTTCAGACTTCTCACGCTCCCACACTCTGGAGCTCTCACACGATCAACCCTCTATATAGACAATTACATTGGGTTTAAATAAATGATTAAAGATTCATGTCATCTCAATTCTTAAGAACGTGAATATTTAAATAAGAGAAATGATGGTCACATACTATAGGATGGAGATGTGATATTGCTGCAATTTTTGATGGTGGTAGGTGAAAGATCTCCTTCCCACAACATGAGTGGTGAATACCCGACCACTTATCTCATCCCCAACAAATATCCCTTATTTGAATGCAATATTGTTCTTAAGTAACATTGCAAGTGTGTGTGAGTACCAGACAACATAATCTTGTCTTTTTGTACTTGGACTCATATCCTTAATTCGTTGGACATGACATGTGAGGGAATCTACTCTTTTTTTAGTCCTTTTCATCAATTTCCTCTCTCTCATTCTTTGGTAGAATACAAATATTTTCTAAAAAAGGAAAATGATATATTCATAAATGAAATGGTTACAATGTTGAATACAAAATGACCATAAAATAAAAAACCAGTTTGTAGAGGATAGAAATCAGTGTATTTCCATTTATCATATTATAAACCCAAATTAAGTCAACAATGCCAAAATTGGTAATAAGAAAATCAAAATAAAGCAAAAAGCGAAGTATGATAGAATTATACAATAAGATAACGCATTGAATCACATATAAATTCAAGCTGGAAATTGTTATCAAGATGTTCCTGCATGCAACTATATTAGGATTACAAAATCAAATGTTATTGTTTCCATAGTTCGATCTAATTCCTCTTATGAGCTTGATCTTGACCTATTTATATCTCATTTGTATCTGCGACCAGTTCCTATACTATATATTCCTTTTTTTGACGATGGTGCTAAATTTTGGATTGAAATAACACTGTGCTGTGGATTACATGTTCTACACACCATCTTGGTATGCGGATTTTTGAGTTTTCTTTTTTCTCATTGAGTATGAAAATTTGTCTAATTTTGTAAATATATCTTTAAACCTCATTGGAGATTTATAGAGCTAAAAGGAAAAACTTACATATGTTTTTTATTGATTTAGAGAAGGCTTATGATTCTGTCCTATGTGAGATATTGTGGAGAGTTTTAGAGAAGAGACATGTACCGATCCTATACATTACCTCTAAAGGATATGTATGATATGGCTTTATCTTGTGTAAAGATCTAGTTTAGGAAGACTGACATTTTAGCATCAACATATGTTTACATTAAGATTCAACTTTGAGTCCATTTCTTTTTACTTTGTTTATGGACGAGTTGACAAGTCACATTTAAGAAGAGATACTTTGGTGTATGTTATTTGTTGTTGATATTGTGTTGATTGATGAGACTAGAAAGAGTAAATGAGAAGGTTGATGTCTGGAGACATGCATTGGAGACTAAAGGATTTCGTATAAGCAGGGCTAAGACTGAATATATGGAGTATACTTTTGATGGAAGCAATGGTGAAGGAATCAAGGTTAAGATTGGTAATGATAACATTCATAAGAGAGATTCTCTTAGATATATGGGATCTATTTTGCAATATGATGGAGAAATTGATGGAGATGTTAGAAATAAAATAAATGCAGTTTGGTTAAATTGGAGAGGAGCCTTTATTATTCTCTGTGATAAGAAAATTCTTTTAAAAATCAAAGGAAAGTTCTACAAAGCAATCGTGAGATCTGATACGCTCTATGGATCTGAATATTGGTATGTTAACCATAGACATGTGCAGAGAATGATCGTAGTAGAAATGAAAATGCTAAGGTGGATGCATGGACACACACACACACCCACATCCACACACACGCACACACGCACACGCACACGCACGCGCACGCACTCACACGCACGCACGCACGCGCACGCACGCGCGCGCGCACGCGCACACACACACACACACGTTTAAGCACACACACACACATGCACATGCCCCAACGTATGCACGCACGCACCCGCGCACGTACGCACACACACACGTAAAGATCGAATTCAGAGTGATGCAATCAGAATGAAAGTTGGTGTAATTCTAATTGAGGATAGGATGCAAGAAATCCTTTTAAGGTGGTTTGGCCATTTGCAAAGGAAGTCGGCTGATGTATCGGTTAGGAGATGCGAGATTTGGGATGTTGAGCCCGCTAAGAGAGGGTGAGGAAGGTCCAAGAAGTGTTGGGATGAGACCATACAAAGGGATCTTATTTTTTTGAATCTAAGCCCGAGAATGACCCAAGATGGATCTGAATGGAGGCAAAGAATCCATGTGGCCGACCCAACGTAATGTAGGAAAAAGCTTTGTTGTTGTTATTGTTGTTGTGTATCTTTAAACCCCATTGGGACGATGATACAAAAATAAGGAGAAACAAAGAACAAAACAAGTGAGATTATTCATCATTATTGTTTAAACAACAGGATGAAGAAAGATTAAATACTATAGAACGATATATAATCGATAATGTAATCATGATGCGGCCATCATATTCTAAACAGATCTTATTATATCTTTATCCCTTTAAATATAAACATGAATGTGGATATAAATATTAATGGATGTGAATATATTTTACTGTATTCTTAAAAATAAATATGGATATAAAATGAATACAAATCGAATGCAATTAATAATATGACAAATTTTTAGATTGATCTAAATATAAATATTTAGGATGATTTACAAATAGAATAAATATAATAAGTAGTTATTTCATAATAATTATATAAAAAATGAGCAAAAGAAGCTATACGTTTTCAATTTTATATATTAAAAATAATATACAAATATAAATATGAATATTTGCGAATATAAAGTGATACCCCCCATATATATATATATATATATAGAGAGAGAGAGAGAGAGAGAGAGAGAAAGAGATTAATGGGGTTGTCCCCTTGGGACAGTCAACATGGGTGCCTCTATGTCATTTTTGACGTTTTTTTTTATTTTTTTTGAAAAATATCATCATGTATATTCATCCCTATATCCCTCCTATATGTCATTCGACTTTCGTCAGAAACAAAGACTCCTATGCCCTCCATTTAGAACACGTACGATTACAACAGTTCTAAGATCATTAAAATTACCCGTTCTAAATGGAGGACATATGGATCTCTATTTCTGACGAAATTCGAATGATATATATGAGAGATATAGGGATGAATATACATGATGATATTTTTCAAAAAAAATAAAAAAAAACACCGAAATAGGGGGCGGGGCAACCATGTTGGCTGTCCCCAGTAGACAACCCCATTAAATCCTTATAGTAATTGATGTATTTTGAGACGAATGTTGATTATTAACATTACTCAACTCATCCATGAAATTTACTACCATGAAACTATGTAAGGATACATGTAAATGAAATGATTCTTACTGCACCGTGTCTTAAATAGTACAAAATAGGGATATTTACACCCATAACTCTGAGTAATTTTGTAATTATGTACATAACCCTGCATAATTGCGAATTACACCAGGAACCTCGAATAATGCTGAACTCTTACATGACATGAATATGTGTTAACACCCATCCGTTTTTTTCGTTAGTTTTGACGGAATCCGTCAATTTTCATCTTTTATGTTCAAGATAATTATAAATCCTTCCACTCTCATTCCTTCTCTTCTCATTTCTTCTCTTCCATAGAAACCCATCATCGTCTTGAAGGAGATAGGTGACGAAGGAGGACATAGGAAGGAGGAGGAGGTCAGGGGAGGAGGCGGGCGACAACGGTGCGACCTAGGGAGGAGAAGAAGGTCAGAAAGGAGGGTGACAACAGAGGACCTGGGGAGGAAGAGGTCGAGGGAGGAGGAGTGCGACAACGGGAGACATAGGAAGGAGGAGGAGATTGAGGGAGGAGGAGGGTGACAACAGAGGACCTGGGAAGGAGGAGGTCAGGGAGGGAGGAGGAGGAAAATGGTGGAGAACCTGGGAAGGAGGAGGTCGGGGGAGGAGGTGGGCGACGATGGAGGACATGGGAAGGAGGAGGAGGTCGAGGAAGGAGGTGGGCGATGACAGGAGGACATGGAGGAGGAGGAGTAGATTGGGGAGGAGGAAGGCAGTGGCAGCTGGAGGACCTAGAGGAAGAGGAGGAGGTCGGGGAGGAGGAGGGTGGCTGCTGGAGGACCTGGAGGAGGAGGAGGAGGTCGGGGAGGAGGGTGGTAGCGGGATGACTTTGAGGAAGGGAAGGAGGTTGGAGAGCAGTAGGATGGCGATAGGAGGACCTGGAGGAGGTCAGGGAGGAGGAGGGCGACGACGGAGGGAGGGGTGGGACGTTGGATGAGGAAGGCGGATGTGTAATTTTTTATTTTTTTTGGGAATTTTAATAACCGTTAGATAGACATGAGTTAGATTAATCCAATAGTCTAGCTGGGTTAACAGACTAACGGAGGGTTATGGATGTGAGACGAAGCAACATTTTGGATTGTCGGTGTAATCACGATTTCGCAGGATCATGTAAGTAATTACCAAATTACTCATGATTGTGACGGTAAATATCCCTAAAAAATATGTATGATTTTTAGACTTTGAGCACTTTCGAGTTCTTGCATTAACACCTATATTTCTAACTTTTTTTGCCATTACACTTATGCCATTATGTTTTTACAAAGTTCAAAGTAGGACCTTCCGTCAGCGTGATTTAGTTGCACGTATAATAACAGACGGGTATTGTTGGGAATTATGTAAAAACACACGGACAATAGTGTAATTGCAAAAAAGTCAGAGCTACAAGTGTATCCAGAGAAATTCATAAGGGTATAAAACGAATCTTAAAAAATATACAGGACTGATTTCTAATAACATTTTTAAAGGAAATTTACACAAAAACAGAAACAACATAGAGGGTCGAGTAGGATTTCTATTGTCAGAAAGCATCCGTGCTCTTTATTTAATGCTCGGAGTTAATAAAAAGGGATGAGATTCCTTAAAGAAGTCAAAATCTAAGAGAAAAAGCAACCTAGAGTAATGAAAATGACCGGAAACTAAGAAAAAATCTCAACATCTTTGGATGAACTATTTTGAAAGCATCTTACATGATGTCCAATGTGATGTGACGATTTACCTTTAGTTAGAAAGGTGTCAATGTTGCAATGGATGAAATACGCTCTCATATGGGATGCTTGATATAAGGATAAAATGAATACGAGCATGCAAGAGAATGTTGCTGTCTTTTTTTCATATTTTTTTATTTTTTAAAAAATAAAATCTTATGAAATTTTATTTAAAATGATAAGTAGAATATACGTTTCAAATTCCGTATAAAATAGAAATTGCTAACATGGCTATCTGCAGGGAGTCGATTTAAGCAATTCCGAGATCCTTAAAATTTGGCAGTCTTGATGGGGGGAACCTTACATTTTTAAGTTTGGTTCATTTATTTTATCGAATCTAAACGCGTGTTCATGTTTGATTCATTTGTTTTCGAACCGAACCTGAATCGAACCACTATTTAGTTTAATCGAATCTAGGCGAATATCGAACTTGAGAATTTTCTGATGGGAGGGAGTGAAAAGAAAAGAAATATATATAATTAGAATAACCATTCATTCATTTTTTCTTTATTTACCTCTCCGTCATCATTTTGGAAAAAACATCAATAAGAATTCATCTCTTCGAGAAAAAAAAAATATAATTTTACTATATTTTTAGGTTGAGGGATAATGAATACGACGGAAATAAAGGATATATAAGATTTATACGTGTTCTATTGATCTGAGGGATAAAAAGGAGAAAAGTACAGGACATATAGATAATGGACGTTGCATCGACAACATAGCCATTATCTTGGTATAGTTTATAAATAGATAAAGTCTACTTATACCTCAATTATTCATTATCCCTAAAGAAATCCCTTAAGAGGGAACCATCTGATGGGGATCAGACAGTCCTCCTAAGGCCCGATCCCTTAAGAGGGTCGTCCAATCCCCATCGGACAGTCCTCTGCAATACAACACCTGATGGATCACAGCAGACAGTTCTCTCTCCTCCATCCGCACCTTCTTCTCTTCTCCACCGACTCTCGTGTCAATTGCACCCCCTCTGATTTACCCTTCTTCATGCACCACTTTCAACCACCATCCTCCATTGGGTTCGGGCAATGTAACAATTATAAGAACATGTCTAATCGACATCATTCTTAACTAGACCTTAGAATAAACAGCTCATGACTTGGTTTATCTTACAGACAATCAACCTACAAAAGTGCACTACTGTTGACGATACAAATGTATGGTGCAAGTGTAATTACAAAAAAAGACTAGAGGCATAAGTAGTATTGACAAATATATGAGGGAAATAATTGTGAAATCCCTAAAAAGAATCCTTATATGATATTTAATAAGACATGGATACTATTTTTCTAATGAGATGTCATCCTTTTAACTTTTTAGAAAACCCAATAATTTGATAAATACTAGTAAAAAATGTAAAATTTATTGTATAAAAAATATTGGTAAAACGAAAAGCATGAAATTACAATATTGATGTTGGACATACAATTAAGCTATATGTGCAATGAAGTATGCTTATATTTGTAAACTTAATATCTATGCAAGCTATAAATTAATTATCATTATAAACACTTACTGAAATTGATAGAAATATTTGAAAGTTAAAATTCTAACATCTCATCAGAATGAGAATATATTCGGAAACAAAAAATAGAAAGAATAAAAGTCCTCGCGCGTCTGATATCCTTAGCTTTTTCTTCCTTGAACTTGGATCATATACAAGACCTCTGAGCAAGATTCCGATACCACTTGTAGGGAGGCGATCATAGCTCGCGCATCATGGAAGCATGAGCATCAGATCGTATCAGATCAAAATAGACTCATTGTATGAGTCAGGACAGAATTAAAAAAATGAATGAAACTAAATGGATTGGGAACTATTCCCAACCCGTTTCATCAAGAACACATGACTAAATGAACATACATCGATATGTGATCGTGATACTCGAGTCTCTAAAACAAGAGACCTCCTATCTCAAGTTCCACTCGATCAACGAAGACAACACTTGCATGCACATGAAAGATTTTTTTTGCTTCCCACAATTCAAAGAGGTTATTTGGATGCCCATGCTCCTGATTTCGACAAACGAAATCTTCCTTCTTCTTTGTGAAGCCAAGGCACTGAAGAGGAAGATCCTTTATGCAAGATTAGTCAAACCGATCAGGCAGCATAGAAGTAAGAGGACAACCACCAAAGAAAGAAGAACAAATGTGCAAAGGGACAACCCTGAGGTAAGGGTGGACGACACCACTAAGGCAAGGCAGATAGCCTACATGAGTGATGAATCCACATTTCATCATCTTTATTCTATCATTTTGGCATCAAAACCCTAGCAAATGCGTGTAAATAGCATTAAAATCATCATCTTAGCATTCATGCATGTGCATCTAAATAGTGTATAAAATACTCTAATTAAAGCCAAAATTATAGAATAAATAAAAGAAAAGAAAAGAAAAAGAATAAAATATTGTAAGTATTTTATGACCCGAAACCCCGAGACCTAGGCATCTTGATGAATAGGTCGACCATGAAGAAAATAGGGGGAGATAAGGGCCAAATACAATACTTTTTAGTTCATTCTTTATTCATTTTGGGACCTATTTTTGGTTCCACTTTTCATACATCAAATAAAGAAACTTTGTACAAAAAAGTTGTAGATAAGTTTATAAAGAAAAATATAAAATTGATTTCACTCAAAAATAATACACAAATAAAAAGTTATGGTCCGAATAAGATTCCAAAACTCCAACTTCCCAGACCCGTATCTTGCAAATAAAAACTCGAAATGTACCAAAGTCACCTTTAATTGTATATAGCATAAAATAATCTATTTAATGGAGGTGGTTTCGCATTTTTCGGAGTCACGGTTTGAAAGTTGAGTTCTTGAGTTTTCGGAGTTACGGTTTGAAAGTTGAGTTTTGAACCTGATTTCGCATTTTGTACATATTAAAATATTCAATTTATTATTTATTCATTATTTTTGTATTCTTATAATTTTATAAATATTAGTTATAATAATTATATACATTAAAATAGAAATAGAAACCCAAATAAAACTCAAAATAAAAATATATGTGTATAGAATACACAGGTATAATACACACACTTATACCTCTATACATTATACTTAATATACAAAACACATCAAAAAAATAAAATAAAAATACAACTAAGTGTATAAAAGTATGTCATGATTTTATAAAACACTAAATAAAAATAATAAAATCAAAAATACCAAATAAAAATAAAATAGTAAAATATACAGGTAAAATACCTATATAGGCTATAAAAAGCAACTTGTAAAAATATACTTCATAAAAATAATTAAAAATCACTATAAAATAGTTTATAGAATTATAAACACCTTTTATTTTATAACCTAAATAAAATAATACCATTTACTATTTTAAAATGATTTTAGAAATATTTTTCCAGGTTTTTCCGGGTTGGTCCACGTGGACCAACCAGGGGGCAGTCACAGTTGACCTCTGTCAACTGTCTGCCCTAGGCCCTGTAGCTGCTGTCAGACCTTGGTTTTACCCCTTCTTTGTCGATTTTTCCAGCCTCCATCTTGCACTTTTTGAGATCGAACCCTTCATGACTTTTGTCTCTCGATTCTTGGTCTATCACGCCCTTGCGTTTTTTGGGGGACAGAGCCATCGATTCGCCAGATCTTGCTCGATCTTTGGAGCACCTTGGTCATCCGGTCAAACAACATATATGGAGACCCGACTTTGGATTTGAATTCGAGCCCCTTCGGTCCACCCCTCATCGCCTCTCTTGTGCTCTGTGGATTCTTGGAGGTGACAGCTCCACCGTGGTCCCTTCAGCCAAGGCGTACGAGGTCGGAGGCGTCTCCACCACCTCCCCCAACTCTGACGGTCGAGGTATCTCATTTCCTCTGGCTCCGGCCATTGAGGGCCCCCTTCCTCTTATTTTTCAATCGCATTTTATTCATGTTAGTTCTAGGATTAAAAACCCTAAAAAAATCGCGAAGTATCGTCGCTTGAATCGCCCAAATCATCATCTTGGCCGGAGCGCACCTCCGGTCACTCACCGCCACGCCTCGTTTCACTTCCATTTCGCCTCCCTAAGGTCCAGTCATGTCGACCTGGACCTCCTAACCCGTTTTGCAGGTCAAAGGAACTTCACTCGCGCCTGGAGGCTATTTTGAAGCCAGCCGGAGCTCGCGAAGTCCCCCCAGCTCCGCCGGCCGCCAGCGGGCACCTCAGCCATCGTCGAGGTCTTTTGAAGCCTCCGGGAGGAAGAGGAGACCTCCAGGAGTCTCCACGTTCATTTTGAAGTTCAACCGTTGATGAATCCACGATTCATCATCTCAATATCTTGATCTTAGCAAAATCCACGAGTAAATTCCCTAATAAATGTATATAAAATCCATAAATTAACAAAATGACTCTTGTAAATAAAACACATTAATTATTGTATATTAGATTGTACAAAATAAATTACATATAAAAAGCCGCCAAAATAAGGGAGTTTTTCACATGTAAATAGCCCAAAACTTCATTTATTTTTAATAATTTCATTTCAACTCCTTTTTACCTAATTCTTTCTCTAACTTGTTTATAAAAAATGTATATAAAAATACAAAAATACAAAACAAATTTCATCTCAAATAAATGCTCCTAGATCCCAAAGAGAAAAAGCCGTAAAGTCCAACTTCCAAGCCAAATTCGTACTCCGTCTGAACTCCAAATTCACCAAACTCACTTTTAAAGTTCAAGTTAGAAAATTATCTATCCAATGGAATTGGTTTCATTAAAATCGGAGCTCGTTTGCAAAAGTTGGGTTTTGGGACCTAGATGTACATTATATACCATATATATATATTCATTCTTTCTTTAATTTTTATCTTTCTTAATTACTAAAAATACAAAAAAATCATACTTGTGTTGTATTTTAATTGTAGTATTTTATTGTATTTTTCCGTTGTAAATACCTCTTATTAAAAAGACAAAAAAAATTACATATTAGAAAAGTAAAAAAATGTGTACATGTTGTTTGTCTTCCCTTGTAAATTCTCTACTATTTCTCTTCTCTTTTTATTTTATTGTATTTAAAGTAGCCAACTCTATTTATCTATTTATTTATTATTTAAATTCCATTCTCTACAATAACCACCAATTCAACTCCATTATTCCACCATTTTTTCCCAACTTCCCATTCAACTCCATTAATAATACAACTTCCCATTCAACACCACCACCATTCTAACCTCTCTTTCTCTTCTCTTTATATTCATTTGTACATCCTCATTTTTCCCCATCCACCATTCTTATAGAATAAGGAGAGAGCTTGGAGTGTTTTGTTGGTGACAACTGCGAAGCATCGTCCTCAAGCGACGACCTCCTTCAGGTGAGATCCGCGGAGCTCTGCTTCGCGTCACGAGTTCCCGTCGAGCTCGCTTAGCTTCTCCGATTTTATTTCGCCAATCGGATCGAAGCGACGACAGGAGTCCAGCGTAGCTGCTCCGAAAATCCGGCGAACGCCAGGTAAGTTATCTCTCTACTTTTCCTTGTTAATTATTATATCTCACATTTTGTTTACTTAGTTCACCACAATCGTTTTTTTATTCACCATTTCATTACCACCACCAATTTGTCCTCGTTCCATTTTGTATATATCCATATTTGTTTCTTGTTTTTAAAAAAATATAAAAAAATTTAAAATCTAAAACAAAAAAAGTTTTTTTTATTATCACAACAAAAAAAACAAAAAAAACGGGGCAGCCGTGGACCGCCGCCCCCTCCATCCACGGGCAGCGGTGCACCCGCCGCCCCCATCACCAAACGGCGCCGCCCGCACCGCCCCACAGCCATCGCCGGCGCCGCCCACTCCGCGCGCCGCCTACCCGCCAGCCCTCCCACCGCGCGGCCACCCGCGCTCCTCCGCGGCGGTCCGCCTGCACGCAGGTCACATCCACCGTCCTCCGTCCTCTTCGCCACCCGCGCCTTCCTCGCCGCCGCCCGCGCCGTCCAAGCTGCCGCCGCCCACCGCGGTCGTGCCCCCGCTCCTCACCGCCGGTCGTGCGCGCGCCGCGCCGCCGATCGCCGACCTCCCTCTTTGGGTTCTTCTCCCTGCGCCCACGAAGAAGAAGGTCCAACTTCTTTTCTTTATTTTTTTATTGTAAAAATTGCAAGTTATTTCTTTCATGTTTTCGTAATTGCATATTAGTCCCTGTACATAAGTTGCACTGTAATCTTCAATTTCTGCTTTGCACAAAGACCCCTGTGTTCGCACTTTAATTTGGACTCATTTATGTATCCTTTTATTCAATGAAAAATGGTTTGATGTTGAGCAACTAATTCTCTACCTTTTGAATATTTATTTGTATTTTTGTGAGTTATTGTGAATTAATTAAAATTGTAAAACTGAAAGTCTACGTATTTTACCCAATCAGTGATCTTAAAATCATATCTAAGTCACGGTTGCTCTAAAAATTCCATAAAAATTAGATTTGATGCCTTGACATGTGATGTAATTACTCTCCAAATTTCATTCAAAATGAGTTATCTTGCGCCTGAAATAAATTGTAGAGTGATTTTAGTATTTGATTTTTAATTAAATCCACGTACATTATTTTTGCGAAATTTCAAGTCTCCTGGATTCCATATGAAAACACTATATGAGATAATTTGTTCTCTGATTAATTTGACAATTTGGATTTATTAGAAATTATTTACTCACTGTCACTCTGATTTCACTAAAAATCCATAAAAAATTCATAACTTGTCAAAAAAATCCAAAAATATTATTGTAGCTTCCTTGCATCATGTTTATGTTCCAGTAAATTTTTCATGATTTTTACCTACTGTTTGCGTGAAAAATTGCGAAAAAACCCATAAAACGTGTGCATTTTTAGTTGTTGCATTTTAACCCCTAAAATTCCAAAAAAAGTACCTTGCATTCATCTCTGGATTAGGACTCTAGGAAAAATATAATTTGGCTGAATTGGATTAATTTGACATTAAAAGTAATTTGGCTAAGTTGTGTGATTTCTTAGTACTTAATTCACCCACATTTTGCATTTGCTTTGGTTTTTGCATAGAAAAATCTAAAAAAATACCGCCGGAAATCTAGAACTAAACTTTCGAATTAAACCCAAGTTGTTCCTTTGCCTCCCTGTGTTCGACCCCGGACTTGCCCGGGATATAAATTAAGCCGAGACACTCCTCACGGAGATCTTCTCTCGGTTCTGACTGAATCGCTAAGTACTCGTATTACAACGAACACGAATTATTTATCGTATTTAGCGACTCGTCAGATGCAGCAGTGCACCGCCGCCCCCTCCATCCACGGGCAGCGGCGCACCCGCCGCCCCCACCACCAAACGGCGCCGCTCGCACCGCCCCACAGCCATCGCCGGCGCCGCCCACTCCGCGCGCCGCCTAGCCGCCAGCCCTCCCACCGCACGGCCACCCGCGCTCCTCCGCGGCGGTCCGCCTGCACGCAGGTCACATCCGCCGTCCTCCGTCCTCTTCGCCACCCGCGCCTTCCTCGCCGCCGCCCGCACCGTCCAAGCTGCCGCCGCCCACCGCGGCCGCGCCCCCGCTCCTCACCGCCGGTCGTGCGCGCGTCGCGCCGCCGATCGCCGACCTCCCTCTTTGGGTTCTTCTCCCTGCGCCCACGAAGAAGAAGGTCCAACTTCTTTTCTTTATTTTTTTTATTGTAAAAATTGCAAGTTATTTCTTTCATATTTTCGTAATTGCATATTAGTCCCTGTACATAAGTTGCATTATAATCTTCAATTTCTGCTTTGCACAAAGACCCCTGTGTTCGCACTTTAATTTGGACTCATTTATGTATCCTTTTATTCAATGAAAAATGGTTTGATGTTGAGCAACTAATTCTCTACCTTTTGAATATTTATTTGCATTTTTATGAGTTATTGTGAATTAATTAAAATTGTAAAACTGAAAGTCTACGTATTTTACCCAATCAGTGATCTTAAAATTACATCTAACTCACGGTTGCTCTAAAAATTCCACAAAATTTAGATTTGATGCCTTGACATGTGATGTAATTACTGTCCAAATTTCATTCAAAATGGAGTTATCTTGTGCCTGAAATAAATTGTAGAGTGATTTTAGTATTTAATTTTTAATTAAATCCACGTACATTATTTTTGCGAAATTTCAAGTCTCCTGGATTCCATATGAAAACACCTATATGAGATAATTTGTTCTCTGATTAATTTGACAATGTGGATTTATTAGAAATTATTTACTCATTGTCACTCTGATTTCACTAAAAAATCCATAAAAAATTCATAACTTGTCAAAAAATCCAAAAATATTACTGTAGCTTCCTTGCATCATGTTTATATTCCAATAAATTTTTCATGATTTTTACCTACTGTTTGCGTGAAAAATTGCGAAAAAACCCATAAAAAGTGTGCATTTTTAGTTGTTACATTTTAACCCCTAAAATTCCATAAAAAAGTACCTTGCATTCATCTCTGGATTAGGACTCTAGGAAAAATATAATTTGGCTGAATTGGATTAATTTGACATTAAAATTAATTTGACTAAGTTGTGTGATTTCTTAGTACTTAATTCACCCACATTTTGCATTTGCTTTGGTTTTTGCATAGAAAAATCTAAAAAAAATACCGCATTGGAAATCTAGAACTAAACTTTCGAATTAAACCCAGGTTGTTCCTTTGCCTCCCTGTGTTCGACCCCGGACTTGCCCGGGATATAAATTAAGCCGAGACACTCTTCACGGAGATCTTCTCTCGATTCTGACCGAATCGCTAAGTACATGTATTACAACGAACACGAATTATTTATCGTATTTAGCGACTCGTCAGATGGCGCCATTGTCGGGGAGGCAAACGGCTTAGGGACTAATTTAAAAATTTGGATTTAGATTTCACTTACTCGGGTAGTCTGACCCCCGAGCCACTTTGTAATTAATCCATTTTCTGTCATTCTTCTCTACATATTTTTGTATATATTGTGTTTTTATCTCTCTAATATAAATCTCATTTTCCTTGCGAGGGCCCGGTGAACTTGGAGTGCATCGGAGGTCGACGGACGCGACGCGCGCCGACTGTTGAAGAGCAAGAAAATCAATTTATCTTCGAGAGAATTTTATAAATTTTTGTAATTATTGTGTTGTAATAACTTAGGTAATTTGCTCTTTCCAGCGGCTCTTGTTTGAGAGCTCGCGTTTGTATCCGGACTGGACTTTGGACCCGCTCGTGGTCGTGTGGTTGCTTGACGTAGAATAGGACTTGCACTCGCGGCTCTTAGAGCATATTTTATTAGAATATCTGTATTGCTTGTGCTCGTAATTTTTAGGACCACACATCACATTTAACGAGACGCACTTAGACCGCTGGGCTATTAGTCAAATTTAACTTGTTCATCACTCGCTAATAGAACTGCCTGTCTAGGAACGATTTTCTCGTTTGCATTCATTTAGTATAAAATTTCAATTCTGCCTTGCATTTCGCATGTAGAGCGCGAGGATCACTGTAAGTCTTCTGAACTGGGCATGCACCATTGATTTCATTATTTGCATCGGTTTTTCTCGACTCCCTCCCCTTGGTTTTTTGAAACTTAGGTTAAAAGGAAATCGGGACTGATCGTTAGGCGTGCTTTATTTGGTGGACTAAGCAAGTGATAATCAAACTTAAAATCGGGACTGCTAATCAGAGTTGATTAAAAAAATTTTGACTAAAACTAACACTTATTTTGGGAGAGTAAAACCTTCATTGTATGCTTGGCTAATTGTGATTGTTGAGAGGTGAGGACGCATCCCTAGGATAGTGCCCAAAACCTACTTTTAAGCCTTGCATAATTGGATTGATATCTTGATTTATCACCTAATTAAAACTGAAAAGATAAACGGTCGGACTTTTGCGACCATCACTGTGTTAAGTAGGTGAACTCAGGGTTTGCTCTTGTGTTTGTTTGTTTGTGTGTTCTTCGGTGCACTTGCACGCTTTCTTCCTCGATCCGCTTCATTCTCCCATCTCCCTTCCAAGATGTCAGAATATTGGTCATCATATCCACGTCATTCTTCATCGACCTTATTCCGATCATCTCCACCCTCTTATTCCTCTTCATACCCATACCCTGATCGCGAAGTCAGAACTCAGACTGACTTCCGCACTTCTTCGTCCTTCTCATCTATCCCACATTCTTACATCCCTGACCCACAACCACCCTGGATTGACTCATCATATTCTCGTCCGCTTGCTGGAATCAAGGAACAAATCGAAGAGCAAGCGACTGCTGAGATGAATGATTGGCATAATCAGTTGACCCCACATACCTCACTTTCACCTCGAGTTGGAACAGAACAACGATTTCCATATACACATCCTGACTTAACCTTGGGGTACAACATGGCCGACCAGACAAACCGAATGGAGATGCCTGCACCGTACGATCTTCCTGACTTGATTGACCTGAGTGATAGAGACCACATTGACCAACCTTCATATCACCCATTCGGAGAGACGACATATACAGGGGATTGGACTCATGAGACCGATCTACATACCCCCTGTCTACTGACTCCACCTTATGAGGCTCCGACCAACATCTGCCATACAGATGGATCATACTCAACCCAGCATGACACGCCTGAGTCAAGATGTGTTGAGTATAAGATCCCAAGTTCTCCGCGGTATCCTCCAACTGAGCAGACTTCTCTCATGATGTATCATGAGAACTTATTGGAGGATGATATTGGTAGACTGATTAAGAGTCCAGGTAGGAATGTGGATCATGGATCTTGCGAATTGAATCTTGAAAACCTGAAAGACATCGGATTGACCACACACAGCTGGAGTCCTTTCTACCTTCCTCTTCTACTAACCACTTTCCCTCCAAACCAGAGTCTGTACATTCTCCTAGTCCTCCTTCACCTACCAAAAAGACCAAAAAAATTGAAAATTCAGAAAATACCATAAAAATTGAAAAAAGAAAAGATCTAAAAAAATTGGATCCCGCGGTTAGGGAAGCATTGGATAGAAAGTTGATTTTTGAGCTTCCCTTAATAATGGCCATTGAGCACTTTCCCGACCTTAAAAGATTTGTGAGAAGTAAATTGATGCCTAAAAGGTCGGGCAATAAGAGAACAAGGACTGAGAGATATATAGTGTCTATGGCCACATCTTTGATGATAGGGAGAAAAACCAAGAGCCGCAGAGTAAAGCGGTTACCTAGATTTGATTGTGAAATCAAAGATACCACATTCACCCATGCAAGAATCGATGATGACTTACCAATTAATATCCTCCCGACCTCCTGTTTGCCAAGCTCAAACTCGGATCTGCCAAGAAGTCAAGAGAGATCATTCAGTTGGCGGATCGGTCTGTTAAACGGTCGAGAGGAACCATTTCAGTCATCGTTACTTTCCAAGGTGCTCTATTATAGGTGGATTTCACGATCATTGATATTGAGCACCGAGGAGAGTTCACCCAGTCTCCGATCATTCTTGGGAAGCCGTTCTTAGCTTTGGCTAAGGCAACTATAGATTGTGAGACTCGGGAGATCGATTTCTCTGCATTGGAAGCACTCCGACCTCACTCGATCTTTGAGGACACACGATATTCCAAGGTAACCCGTAAAGTTGCAGACAGTCGTGACCTTCAAGAGACAGTTGAGCCCCGTCTCTCTACTACACCTGAGATACCGACTGTCCAGACGACCATTGGTTTAGAGTCTTCCTACAACCACACACCGCATACTGCTTGCACCACCACCGCGACAGCTTCTAGAGAGGACTCACGACCAGAAGCTATCATTGAGACGGACATGACCTTTGTGGATTGCCTCGATCATTTTGATGATCCGACACAAGAACCCAACGATGTCAAGCCAACTGAGAACATTGTGCCTTATCAGAGACGTGTGTTGACCTTGCAGGAGTATTATAATATATATGGTGACTCATCTGATGATGAACCTCTGGTCAGAACCGCACACACACCACATCCAGGACATACACCAAAGGAGACAACTGTGACCAAATTGACCAATCTTGATAAATCGGTTGCTCCATCCTCTAGTCGGTCATCTAGTAAGAAGAAGAAGAGTATTGATTCCTCGAGATGTTCCCCAGAACCCCTCAAGGCTTGTCAATCTCCTCTTCCTCTTGATGCTTCAGGTTCTAGAAAACCGACTAAGAAGGTTACCTTCGATGTTCCAGAGAAGGAACTTTCTGAGGAGTCCTTATCAGGTCCGGATGAGGTGATCTACATGAGTGAGCTCAGTTCGGCTGTTCTGAAGCCATATTTGAGCAAGCAGCCGTGTGTCGACCCCCGTTGGACGTTCCCCACACCTCACTATTATTCCTCTACGAACGATTCTGACAGCGACACATATGTGTACTACCCACCCCCTCGCTCCCGCAAGAAGGTCCGTCAAAACCTTCTTGATCCTTGTATAGATTCACTCCTCTTGTACGTTCTCCCTTCTTTGTATATTCTCCAGATCACATCGGTTCTCACACTTACTCTTGTCCTATACTTAGGCTTACCAAGAGCCTAAGTATAGGGGGAGCCGATGCCCGCCATGTGTACATACTCATCCATTTCTCCTCTTGACCTCGTCCGCCCCATTTTTGCTCTTCTTCTACACTTAGGTTGTCCAGAGCCTAAGTATAGGGGGGGGGCGGATCGACTTCTATATTGTTTATTATTTTAGCCATCCTACGCTTAAAACGAGCTAGATCTTTTTCTCGCTTCTTGTGCCATGAGGACATAGCACATGCTAAGTATGGGGGGGCATGTATATATTACATATATACTTTACCCATAACTCGTACTTTCACGTATTTTTGTATATATTATGCAATAATTATGGGGTGGGTAAAAAAACTTTTTCAAAAAAAAAAGAAGAATTTTTTTGTTCTCTTTTCTTATTTGCTCTAAAAAAATTTTTTCCAAAAAAATGTGTCCTTTCTTATTTACCTATATCTTTTCAAAAAAAAACTTTTCTAAAAAAAAACTTCTTTGCCTTTGTTTGTCAAAAAAAAACTTTTTCTAAAACTTAAAAAAATCAATAAAAAAACTAAAAAAACCAACTAATAAGTTGGCTTAATCCCTGACACAATTCACTTTCACACAAGACAAGTGATGATCAAGAACACTTAGTTTATGGGCTCTTGAGATTTTGAGTTAATCAGCCTTAGTCATTAGGGTCTTGGACTTAATTATTCATATTTCTCTAGTTTGAAAGATTTGGTGCTATATTGCATGCTTAGTCTCTACCTTAAGAATATGATCAGCACCTCACATACACGACTGCAGTTATGATGAGATGAGTTGAAATTTCACTTGAGGATCTGGGATGAGGGATTTGAGTTTGGACTTGATTTGATGATGCTCGAGGATGGGATAAAATCAATGAAGGCTTCATGAAACCTGAGTGTCAGCATCTTTAGCCAGTATGCACGTGCGTACCTGGGAAATTTGCAGAGGAGCCCACTGTCTTCTCCAAATTGCGAACTAGTCCCGGTCATGTGCAGACCACATGCGCAGGGGTAATTTACACTGAAACCCTCGCGGGTTTTAATATTTGTAGAAAGGCCCCTGTGCGTGCGGGCAAATTACAGGGAAGGTCACGTTCTTTTGCATATTTACATTTCATTCCTTTCCAGGGACCTTTTTGTAATTATATTTTCATGTTTTATTTCAATTATGCCCTTGCTTTCCTTTATGCATATCTTGAGCACCGTATCTCCGATTAAGTTGATTTCAGTTTCATTTTAACGCTTGTTTGACGTACTTTTTAATGGCATATTTGTTCTCTTGACATTGACACTGTGATCTCAATGTATTTTTAATTAATTCTAGTGTTTTTTTATGCCTCTCTGATTAACCTTGCACTTTATGTCAAATGAGTGGTTGCTTCATTTAAATCTGAAATTAACTTTGGTTTAGTTGGCTCATCCTTTTAACCTAGGACATATTTTCATTGCATTTCATGGATTTTATTTGTATGATAAAAATTGTTAAAAAAATGCATGTCTATTTTAATGCTTTGCCTTGTTGTGTCGTGTCTGCATGAATTTGACCTATATGCTTTTAACTCAACACTTAGATAAATAAATAGAAATCCGATCAAGACGAGAGAGGCTCGTGTCCCTGAGTTCGACCTTGGTTCACCGGAGGTCGGAGATCCTGAACGGAGAAGCTCGCCTTCGTCGGCGTTCCTCGCGGTTCTTGGTCCTCGCCTCTCCACCGTCGGATCGTGGAGAAGCCCCAGATTGCACAACATCCGACCGATCCTCCATCGCCTTGACCGTCCGATCGTTCGAGGAAGATCTGATCTCAACCATGCATCGTCGAAGCGTCATCGGTCGTCCGTCGCTCGCCACATGGATGAGTGGCCTAATCTCCGCCGTTGGATCGCGCGCGCAAGGGGTATTTTAGTACTTTAACCCCGAGCATTTTGTATTTACTATTTAGTCCACAAACTTTTGTTTGTAGTGTAAAAGTTTTGTAATATTTGTATGTAAACCCTCGTCCTTATTTTATTTGCACTTAGGTCCTTTGCCACGTCACCTCACGTGCCTGTGCGCGTGAGGGGGTGGGCATTTTGCAGGGACCCCCTCGGGTTTAGTTATTTAACTTTAGTCACATGATTTTATAGATAGTGTAAAACTTGTGGATATTTTTCATGCTAGCCCCGGAAGTTTTGGAATATTACAGATAGGTCCCTCCCAAGTGCGCGCATAGTATGTAGGGGGACTGGATAAATTGTATCGTTACCCTTCTGGGTTTTGTATTTGCTATTTAGTCTATTAAATGCAAGTTTCAGTGTATTATTTTGTGGTAATTTTGTGGCTTTGCCCTTGGATGTTTGCTTATTTGCATATATACCCCTGCCAGGCTTTGTAAATTTTTGTGTGCTTGCTTTATTTGTTTAAATCATCATTTTGTCTCGAAAAATTCCACTAAAATCAAGTTAAGCTCCTGTTCACTTGCACCTTCACGCCATATTTTTGCTTTGCATTTTTATTGAATTTTCATATTTATTAAAAATAAAAAATATGCATTTATTTCACTGTTTGCATTAGAAAATCCATAAAAATTATAAAAACATTTTGAAAAATTCTAGAAAAATTATATTTTGTGTTTTTCATCATATATTAGTGTCAGTCCAAAAACCACTAAAAATTTCAAAGTAAAACTCTTAAAAATTCGAAAATACTTCAAAACTTTAAAAAAATATAAAAATTTATAGAAAAATCCTAAAAATACAAACTTTGGTCATGTAGGTTACTTATTGTATTATCTTTATTTTAAATTAATTTGGGAAAATTTTGATACTATTTGCTATTTTTCTTTCCCATTTTAAATTCGGCCAGAGCTTTTGTTCACTGTTTGTTTCATTTTGATTTTTAAAAATACCAAAAAGTTTCTGAAAAATACCCAAAAATCACAAAAACAGTAGAAAAATATAAAAAGACTAAAACATTTTATCCCCTAATTTTTGACTATTTTTCTCATTTTTGTTTGTAGTTTACTATCTCTTGTCCCATAGTTTTTATTTATTCTTTTATTGAAAAAGAAAATAGAAAAGATAAATATAAAAATAAAAATACAAAATCAGTAAAAAAAATCAAAATACAAAATTAAAAAAATTAAAATTAAAAATAAAAAATATAGAAAAAAACCACAAAAATATTTGCATTGCATAGTGTAGGCAACACTTCACACACACACACACATCTGTTTGATCTATTCTGTTTGCTCCCTGTGTTCGAACTCTCTACGTACTTGCTTGCTATACACCATTTATGTAGAGTTAAAAATAAATTTTAACTTCACATTGCTTGTCATTGTTTGATATCTATAGTGTGGGTTAATTGTTGATTAAATCCAGATTTTGATTGGTCAACACTTCGACTGTGTTCCCGCCTTGTGAGGAATAGAAGACCGATCGATTTCTGGGTTTATCAAATAGCGCCGTTGCCGGGGAGCAACAACGAGTAGTTCATATTTTTGCTTGATTGTGTTTGTTGTCTTCATTATTGCTTGTTCTTTTATCTCTCTTGTTTTGATATATATTGTAGAGCTTTTCTGACCATCTCTTTGTCTTCTTGCGAGGGACCGCGGAACGAGGCGAATCGCCTAGGGGATCCGAAGCAACCACGTGAAGCAGAGCTGGCTTTTCTTAAGCCAAGCCGGCAGGAGAGAGCAGGAGGAGTGAGAGAGTGCTTAGATTAGTTTGCAATTTTATTTTGTGAGAGAGAGATTTATTAATTTGTAATAATAAAGGACTTGGACACTTGAACTTCCGGGCCCAATTTCCAAGTGTTTGTTCACTTGGGGGCTCACCGCGGATTTTGACGAGTTTTCCACCGCTGTCATTTTCCGGTTTTGATTTCATTTTCCCTTTCTTTTGTGGATTGAGCCCTTAGTTCTAGGCTTTTGCTTGATCGATTAGATTAGGTCCAAACACACTAATAACCTTTGCATGCGCCTATAGATCGTATTTGGACTTAGTTTAATTAAATAGTTAACTCATTTCTTAGATCCACCGTGCCGCGAGCCCTCCCCATCAAGCGCTACTCCTGAACTCGACGTGTCGAGAAAAGGAGGGGGGTCTAGACCGGACTCTTAGGATCGAGGATTGGTGATTAGCTTGTGGTTCTTAACGCTAGCAGTTGCCTATCTTAGGACGATTTCCGCATTGCATACCGACATGTAGATTAGGTTTATAAATTTCTGCTTTGCATCCCGCATGGAGAGAGCTGGGATTCGCTGTAAGTCTTCTTACTTTGCATCCATCATTTAGGCACAAAGGTGAGATTTCCATCTTTGTGTCGACTTGCACGGCTTTTCCGACTCTATTCTCCCTCTGTTTTTGGACAAAGTAGGATCAAGAAAATACAAAAACCGTTAGGCGCTTGTTTGAATCTACTCAAAAGAAGCGATAACACCAAAAAAATTAAAAAAGGGACTGCTACAAAAACTTTGACCTAAATAAAACTTGTAATTGGATTCATTGTTTGGGGAGAGTAACACCCTCACTTGTCTTCAGGTTGCATGGGAAGGTCTCCTTCCAAGTGAGTTGAGTGCTTCGTAAGGATTAGAGCCAAAATCCCAGCTTGTGGCTGCCTTGTGTATCGCCTGGATTTCCGAAGTATTGGTGCTTCTATCGTACGTGGACGAGTAGGGCTTGGTCAACATTGGTGACTCTCTATTGTGTAGAGCATCCACCTTGTCTGAAGTATCGAGCCTAGGCCACGCCTTCACGGGGGTGTCTGTCTCATCGTCTCGCGTCCGGGTGATTCCGTTGCGAGCGAGTTCCGAAGTATCGGTTTCGCCTATTGGCTTGCTTTCTCTATTTGTTTGGCTGAGTAGGGATCCAGGAAGGGTTACAAGGACCTCAAAAAGTGCAAGCTACAGGTTACACAGGAGGAGGACAAGTACGGGATACTCTTCTGACAGTACTCTCTCTCCTTTAGGCGTAGCGCTCCAAGGACTCGTTACAAGATAAATTCCTGAATTCAAGCTAAAACTGACAAGATAAAAGCCGAACCTTCACGGCTTCATGTGTTGAGTTGGTGAACTTACCCCTGTTTTGTGTTTGATTGCTAGTTATCTTTAGGTCAAGATCAAAAACACAGCACAATTGTGCGCAATTTTGTTCCTTTCTTCCTTCTTCTTCTGCATTCACCTTGTTCTTCTCAATAATCAAGATGATGGGACGGAGGTCTCTTAGGCCGATCTTGTCGGCACCGCTATCCAGTACTCCTCCCTATTCATCTAGGACAACCACGGAGAGTCCACTCTCCGAGTCTGAGTTCACTTCCACCCTGTTCCCCCTCGACCACCCTTCTCATTCCCCTTCCATCAGTCCAAGAGTCTCAGATTTCAGTGCATCGCAGAGTTCGGAACATTTGACGGCACCTGAGATGGGTTCTTTTGCATTTTCAGAGAAACCAGACATGGCAGAAAGAGGAGAGCACCCAGATGACCATGATCACCCTCCTTTCTTATTTGATCAAGCGGCCATCAACAATTCCTTGCTAGCATCCCTGGAGACAATGCAGAGGCAGATCTGCGATCAGGGAACCTTCATGGGTGACCTCGTGCGAGAGATAACACAGATGAGAGAAAACCGACCTGGGGGCGGTGGCGGAGGCGGAGGAGGAGATGGACCTGACGCAGGAGGAGGTGATCCCGACGCTGAGAGACCGCCACAG
The DNA here is from genome assembly GCA_037367405.1 of Ottelia alismoides. NCBI lineage: Eukaryota > Viridiplantae > Streptophyta > Magnoliopsida > Alismatales > Hydrocharitaceae > Ottelia > Ottelia alismoides. Next base: position 154,449 of record JAZKJV010007914.1, read on the forward strand.
ACTATCATGAGGGAATTACACAATCCAGCAGCATCCCTCACTCATCGTTGGATATCGTTGGATCAGACTTCCGCCTATCCATGGAGATTTCGAGCTTCGGCCCCCACACAATTCAGCTTCTACCCAAATTCCACGGGTTGCCGATCGAAGAGCCACACCTCCACCTCCAAGAGTTCGAAATGATCTGCAGTACCATCCATGATAGGCTAATGACCGAGGACACAATCAAGATGATCGCCTTCCCTTTCTCCTTGGTTGACAGAGCTGCATACTTGCTCAAACACTTAGGGCGATTCATCAACACTTGGGCAGATCTCCGGACCGCGTATCTGAAGAAGTACTACCCTCTCGGCCAGACCAATGCAGCTAGATCCATGATCAGCAACTTCATCATGATCCCGAATGAACAATTCCATGAAGTATGGGATCGATTCAGAGAGCTCATCCACCGGTGTCCACATCACGGTATCTCCAAGCCCAATCTAGTTCAGAGCTTCTTTTGTGGGCTGACACCGGAGCTGCAGGGGCTTGTCAACACCTCTTGCGGTGGGTCCTATTTTTCCAAGGGTGAGGACGACGTTTGGGCCATTTATGAAGGCATGGCAGATAACTCAACCGTCATGGCACAAGCCCGTGTTTACACACAAACAGAAGCCCCCGCAAGGAGCGGGATCATTCCAAAGGATCGCCCACATCGATTCCGGTCCTAATACTTCGTCGGCAGCCGCAACCCAAGCCGAATCAGCCGCAGCCGACATGGGCATAATCAGTGAGAAACTGGATCATCTCGAGATCCTCGAGAAAAAGCAGATGCAAGGCATGACCCAGATGGACCAGATTGCGAAGACGATGAATGACCTGAAGACGCAGATCCTTTGCGTCCAGGAGGCACATATGTCTTTCCAGCAGCCTCCCAGGTCACGGGCTGACCCCAGCAGTAACAACTCCAACCAACCCTCTGCCTCGTACCGCCAGGTCAACCACATTCAGGCAGAGCCGGTCCCTTTGCTACAATACTACCCAGCACAGCTGCCATCTCAGGACACTCAGATGGTGGTCTACCAGCCGGAGCAGCCACTGGCAGTTCTCCTCCACCCTCCTTCGAGCAGGAACCATTGATGGAAGTCAATGGGATATGGTACGACCGGTACCCTCAGCCAGGGATTCATCGTGATCACCTTGAATTCCGTTGGGGCAACGGTGGCTCCTCATCCCAGCAGCAGAATCCAGCTCAAGGACAGCAGAGCAGCCAGCAATCACAGCAGCAACCCCAATATGCCCAGCAGCAACAGTACCAGCAAAGTCCTCGTCCCGCTTATCAGGGACAACAGTGGAGGCAGCGTCAGCAGCCTCATCAGTCATATCCCCATCCTCCCCAGTACCAGCATCAGCAACAACCTCATTTCCGCAAGGAAACCCATCCGGTTCTCAAGCCCCCCTTTTGAGAACCCAGCTCTCGATGATCTTGCCCGCTGCTCTCCGAACAACGAGCATCCTTCAGGCAAGAAATGTATGAATTCCGACAGGAGATGAGGGAAATCATCAAAGGCAAGGCCGCCATACCCGATCAGATTGAACCTAACCTGAACAATCTGAAAAGGAAGTCTGAGTAGGAAGAGTTTACAGAGGATACCTCTCCTAGTGACTATTTGAGTGACATATCTTCTTCTATGTATGATGCTGATTTTGTGACTACTAGGAGCGGTAGGATGCCAGCCGGCGGCGCCTCTTCTGAGCGACAATCACACGCTGAACCAGGAGCGCCAGAGGAGCAGAGTAGCGGTGCTGACGCCGCTAATGATGATGTTAGAGACGGTGGTGCTGAGGACACCAATGATGGAGATCCCGACAACGGTGCTGAAGCCGTCGTGATACCAGATGCAGACGGTGGTGTTGATGCCACCATTTTGGATGTTGAGCCAGAGCGCAGTGCTGATGTCGCGAAGATATGTACCGGTGATGGTACTGAGGCCACACATCCACTTTTGTTGAGCCTCCGTCTGTGATGGTTACCACCTTTTGTATCTATGGACTGTGGTAACAATAAAAAAACAAAAATATGAATAAAGGAAAGGTTTCTGTTCACATTACGGATCCATATGTGTTGAATGATGATGATTGCATGGATTCTAATCCTCCACAGGCACAGGGACCTATTCCTAGTCCTCCATCTGAGGAAGCCCCTACTATCCCTTCCCTGAAGCATTCCACTTGGAGAAAGGGAATAAAAAAGAAAATCCTAAAAAGACTCAGCAGGTAGAGATCAGCAACCAGATGATTGATAGATTCCACATACAAGCTGACTCTACGAGAATCACTTGAGCACATCCCCTTCCTCAAAAAGAACTTGAAAGAGGAAACTACAGTCCGCAGGAAGAGGAGGTACAGAGATCAGATCCATGTGCTCACCCATCACACTTGCTGCGCCATTCAGAACACATTGCCAGCCAAGAGACCTGATATAGAAGCTTATTATGTCAGATGCCAGATTCAAGAGCAGCAGTTCGATCGTACTCTATTAGACAGCGGCTCTTCTATTAACCTTCTTCCGGCAGCCTTACTCGGCCGACTCGAGTTTGGTCCTTTTCTTCGGAGCAGGACGGTCCTTCAATTTGCTGATAGGTCGATTAAGAGGCCGAAGGGGTTATTGAATGACGTGGTCGTTACCATTCAAGGTCTGAAATTTCTCGTGGACTTCGTTGTGTTGGACATGGAGACCCCTGAGTCGGTAACCGATACCCCATCATTCTTGGATGCCCATTCTTGGCCACAGCCAAGGCGGTGACCGATCATGATAGCTGGAAGGTATGCTTTCGCGTAGAGGGCGAAACCATACAAATAGAGACGATCGATGAGACCAGAGCGAGAGAACTAGAATGCTCGAAGCAGTCCAGCGAAGCAGCGCAGATGACAGAGGGAAGAGCTAGACATCCACCAGGAGTGTGATTTTGTGATGACAGATGATGAATCTAACTGGACAGATCCTGTAGCACCGACCCTCGCCTTGCCTACAGATTCATTATATCTAAAGCTTATGGCAGTCGAGAGCCTGGAGACCACACCCCTGGACGAGGATGCACTTGAGGCTGACAGTGTTGGGACGAATGGTGCTGGTGATTTCACTCTTGTTTCATCTTCTTCTGATCCCTCGTATTCAGACATTGATTGGGATGATTTTGATGACTATTTGCCTTGTCTGATTCCTTCTGAGCCAACAAACATAACAGAGTGCGAGCCAGTGCAGTTTATTGATGATTCAGCAGGCCGCCTTTCGTCAGAGACTCATGCAGAGCGAGAGTTATCCCATGCAGACCTGGTCGCCTTCACCCATACATATCAGAAGCCAGATCTGCCACCTCCCAGTTGCCCAGAACGAAAACCTCTGCCGCAGTCGCTGAGTACAAATTCCTTGCGGGTGAGCCAGATATGCACCTAGTCATTATCTCATCAGATTTGACTGGAGAACAAAAATCTCGTCTGATGGAGGTTCTTGAAAGAAACCGCAAGGCAATAGGATGGAGTATAGCTGATCTCCAGGGGATTAGTCCGGCTCTGTGCTCCCACCACATTTATCTTGAGGAGGACGCTAGGCCGTCGCGTGAGTTCCAGCGACGGTTGAAACTGAATCTTCAAGATGTGGTCATGAAGGAAATATCGAGGTGGTGGAGCGCTGATTTTATCTACCCCATCTCCGACTCCAAGTGGGTTAGTCCATTACATGTGGTGCCCAAGAAGACGGACATCACTACGTTGTGAATGAGTCTGCAGAGGAGATAGCTACCCGGGTACCAACTTCTTGGAGGGTATGTGTGGACTACAGACGATTGAATTAGGCCACCAAGAAGGATCATTTCCCGCTGCCATTCATTGATCAGATTATCGAGAGGCTAGCTGGAAAAAGTCATTATTGCTTTCTTGACGGGTACTCCGGATACAATCAAGTGGCCATTGCACCCGAAGACCAGGAGAAAACGACATTCGCCTGTCCGTTTGGAACTTATGCTTTCAGACGGATGCCCTTTGGTTTATGCAATGCTCCGGCGACATTCCAAAGGTGCATGTTGTCCATATTCTCGGACATGGTGGGTGACTGTTTAGAGGTCTTCATGGATGACTTCTCGGTCTATGGCGACGGATTCGATGCTTCTCTTGACTGCCTAGACCGTGTGCTTCAACGCTGCATTGAAGTCAATCTTGTTTTATCTTGGGAGAAGAGTCACTTCATGGTGACTCAAGGGACGGTCCTTTGTCATATCGTCTCCAACAGGGGCATGGAGGTCGATCCGGCCAAGGTGGATATCATTAGGAAAACTCAATCCACCGTCCAATTTGCGTCAGTTGCGGTCTTTTCTGGGTCATGTCGGTTTCTATCGACGGTTCATTTAGGACTTCAGTCGGATTGCCCGACCGCTTACTGATTTGCCGACGAAAGACACCGAGTTCATTGTCAATGATAAGTGTCTTGCGTCTTTTGAGACTCTCAAAGGTATGGTTGTTTCAGCTCCTGTCCTTCAGCCACCCGATTGGTCTCTCCCATTCGAGATCATGACGGATGCTTCAGATTTTGCCGTTGGGGCTGTGCTTGGACAGAGGAGGGATGGATTGCCGTTTGCCATTCACTACACCAGCCGGACTTTAGATGCCGCTCAGCGGAATTACACTGTGACTGAGAAAGATATGCTGGCCGTAATCTTTGTTTTGGATAAGTATCAATCTTATATTCTCGGATCTAGAGTGACAATCTACACAGATCATACCGCCATCCGGTATTTAATGTCCAAGAAGGATGCCAAAGCACGTCTTACCAGATGGATCCTTCTACTACAGGAATTTGATATTGAGATTAAAGATAAGCCTGGAGTCAAGAATGTGGTGGCGGATCATCTCTCCAGATTGGAGAATCTTGAGGAATCTGAGCCCAACACAGCTATCACAGAGACATTTCTAGACGAGATGATCTTGGCGATTGCCTCACTCCTATGGTATGCCGATTTTGTAAACTATCTTGTTGCCAAGACAGTCCTTCAGGGTTGGCCCAGGCAGAAACTTGAGACCTTCCTAGCTAAGGCCAAGTTTTACCATTGGGAGGATCCCATCCTTTATCATAAAGGAGGGGATAGCATCTGGAGAGGTGCATTCCTCAAAAAGAGAAGCATAGCGTCCTCAAATATTGCCACAAGCTTGAGGCATGAGGACATCATTCTGGAAAAAGGACAGCACAGAAGGTGCTTCAGTCGGCCTATGGTGGCCTACTCTCTTCAAGGATTCTGATGAGTTCGTGAAGAGATGTATTGACTGTCAGAAAATGGGAACCTGCGGACAGAGAGACATGATGCCCATGCAACCCATTCACTTTTGTGAGGTTTTTGATGCATGGGGGATTGATTTCATGGGCCCATTTCCTAAGAGTCAGGGATTCGAGCATATTCTGCTCGCTGTGGATTATGTCAGCCGATGGGTTGAGGCCATCCCCGCCCGAGCCGCAGATGCTAAAACCGTATGCAAATTTTTTAGGAAAAATATCATTTCACGGTTCGGGGTACCGAGAGTCTTGATTTCAGACGGGGGGTCTCATTTCATCAATGATAGGGTTAGGGCCCTTGCAGACGAGTTCGACATTGACCATTGGGTTGCCACACCGTATCACCCTCAGACTAATGGTCTTGCTGAAGTATCGAACCGGGAGATAAAGACTATCTTGCAGAAGGTTGTCCGTCCAGACCGAAAGGATTGGTCACAACTTTTGGACTCGGTCTTGTGGGCCTATCGGACTTCTTTTAAGAATCCATTGGGGACATCTCCCTTTCGACTCGTCTATGGCAAGCCGTACCATTTGCCAGTGAAAATCAAGCATAAATCTTTTTGGGCAGTCACTGAGTTACTGATAGATCCCGAGAGTATAGGAGAACAGAGAAGAGCAGATTTGGCTGCCCTGGAGGAACTGAGAGATACAACCTTTTCCAACAGCCTACAATACAAAGAGAAAATGAAAACATGGCACGATTCCCATATCAGCCATAAACAGTTTGAGCCAGATCAGAGAGTATGGGTTGTTTGATTCCAGGCTGAAATTATTTCCAGGAAAATTACAGAGCAAGTGGAAAGGTCCATATGTGGTTAGGAAGGTACATGACAATGGCAGCATCGACATATCCGAACCGTCATCTTCCTCTACCTTCCGCGTCAATGGTCAACGCCTGAAACTATATCTAGATCATGATCCGCCGACCATTGACGTTTCCCCCATTCTTCTGGTATGAGATGTGTTATTTGACTCGTATCATCTACATCTCATACATGGTGATCACTTCCATCTTCCGCTGTACAGATCATCTGTCTATACCACTCTTTCATCGGTTGATTTATTTATTCTTTTCTTCTTTTCCTATTCGATCTTCTGTATCTATCAGAAAGGTATCGCCCCCTTGTAGACAGTTTTCTATACTTAGGACGTGCTTTGTCCTAAGTATAGGGGGGTACGCACCCCGAGTGATTCTATTCTTTTCGATCCTCTCCTTTGTCTCCTCTTCTTGTCTATACTTAGGGATATCTTACCCTAAGTATAGGGAGACAATCTGAGTACGATCTGTTCATTCCTACCCTTGACCCTCCCTGCTTTGTGTACAGTCTGCTATACTTAGGATTATTTGATCCTAAGTATAGGGGGGACGGTCAACTTCTCATTCTTTCATTCATGTCGTTATTTATTCTTTAGACCTGTCTATACTCAGTCCGAGTTATGTCTTCTCTTTCTCTCCGATCTATGTGGACATAGCTCAAGCTAAGTATAGGGGGGTCGTATATACTGTGTATATACTTTAGCCATAACTCGTACTTTTGTATTTCTTAATAAATATGGCTAATAATTCATTAAAATTCTTGATAAAAAGATGTGACAATTCCTCAAATTCTTTGTGTATTTACTGATTAATAAATCAGGTGAAATATTTTTTGCAAAATGTTTGAAAAATAGTTTGAAAATCCTTGTGAAAAATCTTTTGAAAACTATTTTGAAAACGTTTTGCTACATGTTTTCAACCTTTGTAAAAACAGTTTGATTGTAAAAAACTTATTTTCTTTGTGTGAAATAAAATGTTTGAAAATGATTTGCAAATGGTTTTAAAAATGGTTGCAAAAATATTTGAAAAATCGATACATCTGTTGAAAAACCTTTGCAAAATGATTTTCAAATGTGTGTACATGTTCGTAAAAACTGGTTGTAAAAATTATTTTGGACTATAGTTTTCAAAAAAATTGTTTGAAAAACCTGTGTCAAATAAGTTTGAGGAATGCATACATCTCACCAAAATCCACTTTATATATATGTATAAAATGATCACTTACCCTGTAAATTCTTAAAATCCACTTCTTGTATATATAAGAAGCACTCTCGTGTAAATATTTTTAACCCAGCTTTCAGCCAAAATCTTTTTGTTTTCAAAAATTCCAAAAACATTTGCAAAATTAAAATCCAAAAAACTTTTGAAAAAATGCATATGCATCATCTCTTCAAAAATCCATAAAAAGTTCAAAATCTCTGAAAATTGCATTACAAAAATATTTTCTGCATATCATTTGCATGACATGAGCATTTGTCGGATTGAGTTTGATAGTTGAACGAGTCTAAGTAAAATCCGAAGATTGGAGCTTGGTTGGACCTTAAATCTACCTAAAAACATGAATCTTATAGGAACTGGGTTTGAGGTACTTCAGGTCTAGTTGACTTAATTCTTTGAGGATCACGAGACTTGGTTCAATGAATTCTTGACTGCCTAAGTAGAGTATTTCGGAGCACACGCACGACTCTTGTTGATAATGACCTAACTTGGACACCTGCACCTTTCACATGGCTCAACTCAGTTGGAGTGATGAGGGGATTGGATTTGCCGGTATGAGACGCACACAAGTAGAAACATTTGTCCTCCTCTAGGGAGGGAAGTGCACCTCAACCCGTCCAGTGATTAGGAAGTCTAAAGACATGAGACTGTGGGTTGCGATTAAGCTTCAAAAGAGGGACAGTCTACTGGCTCAAGAGGAAAAACTCCCTATGTAAATGTTGCTGTGAATATTTATTTAAAAAAAAGAAAAAAAATATATATGTTCAGGCATGTATAAAAATAAAAAGCCTGCAAAGTATGTACAAATGTTGTAAAGCCAATAAGCAAGCTTGAGTTCCAAAGTCATATCATGTGAGCCTACAGCAGGATGACTTGACTACACTGGTCTTGCATCCCAGGATATGTAGCTACACTGGCTACCGTCCATTCTTCTCTTCACCCCCTCCTCTTGAGCTGGTTGCCACTTGAACTTAGAAGGGGAATACCCCGCTCCTCGAGGATGGAGTTGTTGGATTGGGGAATCATTGGGTTGTCGTACTGGAGAAGTCAGTCTCTCTGTCATGCTAGCTGGGGAGAGCCACCATCACTTACACTGTACGAGTCAGATTCATAGTCGTAAGAGTTTGCGTATGAGTTGAAGTATTTCTGACCTGACTATTGAGGAGACTTGAGCAGAGTTTTGGGATTCTCAAGGACTGTTGGATTTCAAATTCGGTTCTCATTAAGGTTCCACCCGCACTAAAATTTCAAAGGTGCGACTTAAGCTCCAAACTTTGATTTTATGAAGACAAGTTTGATAATCGAATTTAATCCACTTTCTTCTTTTTCTTTCTTTCTTTCTTCTTTTTGCACTTATTGCATAAGTGTTTGCTAGGGACTAGCAAAGGTAAGTATAGGGGGATGATGAATCCACATTTCTTCATCTTTATTCTATCATTTTGGCATCAAAAACCCTAGCAAATGCGTGTAAATAGCATTAAAACCATCATCTTAGCATTCATGCATGCACATCTAAATAGTGTATAAAATACTCTAATTAAAGCCAAAATTATAGAATAAATAAAAGAAAAGAAAAAGAATAAAATATTGTAAATATTTTATGACCCGAAACCCCGAGACCTAGGCATCTTGATGAATAGGTCGACAGGAAAAAAGTAGGGGGAGATAAGGGCCAAATACAATACTTTTTAATTCATTCTTTATTCATTTTGGGACCTATTTTTGGTTCCACTTTTCATACATCAAATAAAGAAACTTTGTACATAAAAGTTGTAGATAAGTTTATAAAGAAAAATACAAAATTGATTTCACTCAAAAATAATACACAGATAAAAAGTTATGGTCTGAATAATATTCCAAAACTCCAACTTCCCAGACCCGTATCTTGCAAATAAAAACTCAAAATGTACCAAACTCACTTTCAATTGTATATAGCATAAAAATAATTTATTTAATGGAGGTGGTTTCACATTTTTCGGAGTTACGGTTTGAAAGTTGAGTTTTGGACCCTTGTAGTATACTTGTACAGATTAAAATAATCAATTTATTATTTATTCATTGTTTTTGTATTCTTATAATTTTATAAATATTAGTTATAATAATTATATACATTAAATAGAAATAGAAACCCAAATAAAACTCAAAATAAAAATACATGTGTATAGAATACACATGTATAATACACACACTTATACCTATATACATTATACTTAATATACAAAACATCAAAAAAATAAAATAAAAATACAACTAAGTGTATAAAAGTATGTTATGATTTTATAAAACACTAAATAAAAATAATAAAATTAAAAATACCAAATAAAAATAAAATACTAAAATATACAGGTAAAATACCTATATAGGCTATAAAAAGCAAACTTGTAAAAATATACTTCATAAAAATAATTAAAAAATCACTAAAAATAGTTTATAGAATTATAAACACTTTTTATTTTATAACCTAAATAAAATAATACCATTTACTATTTTAAAATGATTTTAGAATATTTTCCAGGTTTTTCCGGGTTGGTCCACGTGGACCAACCAGGGGGCAGTCACAGTTGACCTCTGTCAACTGTCTGCCCTAGGCCCTGTAGCTGATGTCAGACCTTGGTTTTACCCCTTCTTTGTCGATTTTCCAGCCTCCATCTTGCACTTTTTGAGATCGAACCTTCATGACTTTTGTCTCTCGATTCTTGGTCTATCACGCCCTTGCGTTTTTTTGGGGGACAGAGCCATCGATTCGCCAGATCTTGCTCGATCTTTGGAGCACCTTGGTCATCCGGTCAAACAACATATATGGAGACCCGACTTTGGATTTGAATTCGAGCCCCTTCGGTCCACCCCTCATCGCCTCTCTTGTGCTCTGTGGATTCTTGGAGGTGACAGCTCCACCGTGGTCCCTTCAGCCAAGGCGTACGAGGTCGGAGGCGTCTCCACCACCTCCCCAACTCCGTCGGTCGAGGTATCTCATTACCTCTGGCTCCGGCCATTGAGGGCCCCCTTCCTCTTATTTTTCATTCGCATTTTATTCCTGTTAGTTCTAGGATTAAAAACCCTCAAAAAATCGTGAAGTATCGTCGCTTGAATCGCCCAAATCATTCATCTTGGCCGGAGCGCACCTCCGGCCACTCACCGCCACGCCTCATTCGCTTCCATTTCACCTCCCTAAGGTCCAGGCATGTCGACCTGGACCTCCTAACCCGTTTTGCAGGTCAAAGGAACTTCACTCGCGCCTGGAGGCTATTTTGAAGCCTGCCGGAGCTCGCGAAGTCCCCCCAGCTCCGCTGGCCGCCAGCGAGCACCTCGGCCGTCGCCGAGGTCTTTTGAAGCCTCCAGGAGGAAGAGGAGACCTCCAGGAGTCTCCACGTTCATTTTGAAGTTCAACCGTCACCGGAGGTCGGAGATCCTGAACGGAGAAGCTCGCCTTCGCCGGTGTTCCTCGCGGTTCTTGGTCCTCGCCTCTCCACCGTCGGATCGTGGAGAAGCCCCAGATTGCATAGCATCCGTCCGATCCTCCATCGCCTTGACCGTCCGATCGTTCGAGGAGATCTGATCTCAGCCGTGCATCGTCGAAGCGTCATTGGTCGTCCGTCGCTCGCCACGTGGATAAGTGGCCTAATCTTTGCCGTTGGAGTGTGCGCAAGGGGTATTTTGTCACTTTAATCCTGAGCATTTTGTATTTACTATTTAGTCCACAAACTTTCATCTGTAGTGTAAAAGTTTTGTAATATTTGCGTGTAAACCCTCATCCTTATTTTATTTGCACTTAGGTCCTTTGCAACGTCACCTCACGTGCCTGTGCGCGTGAGGGGGTGGGCATTTTGCAGGGACCCCCTCGGGTTTAGTTATTTAACTTTAGTCCCAGGATTTTATAGATAGTGTAAAACTTGTGGATATTTTGCATGCTAGCCCCGAAAGTTTTGGAATATTGCAGATAAGTCCCTCCCAGGTGCGCGCATAGCACGTAGGGGGACTGGATAAATTGTATCGTTACCCTTCCGGGTTTTGTATTTGCTATTTAGTCTATTAAATGCAAGTTTTAGTGTATTATTTTGTGGAAATTTTGTGGCTTTGCCCCTGGATGTTTGCTTATTTGCATATATACCCCTGCCAGGCTTTGTAAATTTTTGTGTGCTTGCTTTATTTCTTTAAATCATCATTTTGTCTCGAAAAATTCCACAAAAATCAAGTTAAGCTCCTGTTCACTTTCACTTTCACGACATATTTTTGCATTGCATTTTTATTGCATTTTCATATTTATTAAAAATAAAAAAATATGTATTTATTTCACTGTTTGCATTAGAAAATCCATAAAAATTATAAAAACATTTTGAAAAATTCCAGAAAAATTATATTTTGTGTGTTTCATCATATATTAGTGTCAGTCCAAAAACCACTAAAAATTTCAAAGTAAAACTCTTAAAAATTTGAAAATACTTCAAAAGTCAAAAAATATAAAAATTTATAGAAAAATCCTAAAAATACAAACTCTGGTCCTGTAGGTTACCTATTGTATTATCTTTATTGTAAAATTAAATTGGGAAAATTTTGATACTATTTGCTATTTTTCTTTCCCATTTTAAATTCGGCCAGAGCTTTTGTTCACTGTTTGTTTCATTTTGGTTTTTAAAAATACCAAAAGTTTCTGAAAAATACCCAAAAATCACAAAAATAGTAGAAAAATATAAAAAAACCAAAAACATTTTATCCCCTAATTTTTGACTATTTTTCCTCATTTTTGTTTGTAATTTACTATCTCTTGTCCCATAGTTTTTATTTATTCCTTTATTGAAAAAGAAAATAGAAAAGATAAATATAAAAAGAAAAATACAAAGTCAGTAAAAAGAAAATCAAAATACAAAATTAAAAAATTAAAAATAAAAGTAAAAAAATATAAAAAGCCACAAAAATATTTTCATTGCATAGTGTAGGCAACATTTCACTTTCACACACACACATCTGTTTGATCTTACCCTGTTTTCTCCCTGTGTTCGAACTCTCTACGTACTTGCTTGCTATACACCATTTATGTAGAGTTAAAAATAAATTTTAACTTCACATTGCTTGTCATTGTTTGATATCTATAGTGTGGGTTAATTGTTGATTAAATCCATATTTTGATTGGTCAATACTTCGACTGTGTTCCCGCCTTGTGAGGAATACAAGACCGATCGATTTCTGGGTTTATCAATGAGGGAGAGAAAGAGAGGCACACATACTTGAGAATTCTAATTCCATTGGAGAAGAAAAGGTTATCTCTCCTTTTATACTTTTTTTGACTGTTAGGATTGAGACCTCTCCTTTCTCTACTGAAGTGCACGACACCATTTATAGTACATGCAGCTCGAGGGAGAATAAAACAACCCTGCAGGGCAACCCTAATTATCAAATGGACAAATAGGATTAATTATAGTCCTCACATAAATTGAGAATTAAAGTTGATAGAATATTATCAAATTTTAATCAATTAATCATCTCACAAACTTATCAACATGATTAAAAAGAGAATACAAAGATTAAATATATAAAAATGGGGATGTCACCATGGTAGGGCCCACCATAATCGCCCGCCTTTTTATTATATTTTTATTTTTCTTTTATTAGTTGTAATATCTCAACAACTATTATCTCTGATTTGTTGATTAAGTTTGGAAGTTGCTATTACTAAATAATTCTAAAGTTTTTGTGACAAGTATAAACAAACCATCCAAATCTTAAATGTAAATCCATTTTACATCTTTTAATGTACAATGTGAATCCAATTCACATCACCATTAAGTTGATGACTCCAATTCACAATCGATTCTCAAAAAATAATGTAGATCTTATCCACACTATCCTAAATTATTGTAGATGATACTATCCACATTAATCTTAACTAAGATAAATAAATATAATATAATTATATTAATTTCTTCTCTACACAAACCCAAAAATAACATGGATCTTATGCACATCATTTTGGAGTAATGTGGATAACACTATCTAAGATATTGTTATCAAGGATAACTAAATCCAATTTAATCATCTCAAATTTCTCTTTAAACAAATACTGTTAAACTTATCCACATCATTCTTGGAGTATTGTGGATAATACTATACAAGATAATACTATCTAAGATAATTGAATCCAATTTAATCATTCCTAACTTATCCACATCATTCTTGGAGTATTATGGATAATACTATACAATATAATACTATCTAAGATAATTAAATCCAATTTAATCATTCCTAAATTTATTCTCTTTGCACAGTACTAATATCTATCTCTTTAGGAACATTCGTCAAACTCTTTTATGCCGTCGTGGTAGATACTTGGAATTAAGATCAGGACGATTGTATATGCCGTGTATAATGATTTGGAAAACGTTATCCAATCTCATATCCAGATCTAGAGAACCTCTCAAAGCTTCATGATCATATCAGTCAGTATATCCAATATTCTCATTGTATCTGAATCTAATTCAGATCAATATCTAACTTTTGGACTAGTGTTAGAAAATTAATCTACTGAGCGGAATCACTAAAACCCAAACATGTTTCATCGATCCCTCGGAATGGAAGCACCATGGTGTACAATCGATTAAGATTACATCACCTCCAAGTATTCTCAATACATGTGCATCCTGCATACTGAAAGACTAAGATTAAACCCAAAGTTTAAATGCCATTCTAAGACGTCTCCTTTGTAGTTTTATCAGTAGGTTTCTCATTTGATCAGTTGGAGTCAGTATTAATCATATGCTTTCCAAAAGCATATCATACCTTCAAATCCTATCTTATTTCTAAAACAATATAACCAACGTTGGAATTTATTTTATCACAATATCTCATGAGTGGACTCATGCCTTTCGATTCAATAGTGAACCTGTATGATCCTTTTGAGAGATTGTATTCCTCATATCTCCTCATATGCACATCAACACATCGATGTATGGACTTGATTAGGTCATCAACCTATCTATCTGTCAAATGTACATACTCAGATATATAGTGATACATCCTTCTTCGATTAGAGGATGCATGCTTGTATAATGACAACATATGATATATGTCTTAGTTATCTCGATCTCGCTAAGTCAGACCTAACTCATTTGATACATCTGAATATGTATTCCTATACAGAGGACATGCATTAACAGATCAATCTGATGTCAGCCTTTAGAGTAAAGATTACCATCTCCTTCTCAGGATAGAGATCCTTTTGATAATCACTTTGACGTTGTGGTTGAGTCCTTAATTTAACCTTTTAAATACTCAACCAAGCATCATCCCATATGATCCAACCTTTGGATCAATAGTTGTATGATATCGAGATGAACATTGTACACAACCCTAATTGTATGAAGGGACCAATTATGCGTACTTAGTTATTCTTCATTTAAGATTAAGGAGTGATATACAATAAATGTTATTACATAATGGCTCGTCATGAACTCACATGTCCAACACTACCTTTAAGACTTTTAATTCAAAGCAGTAATCAAATAAGAAGAAGAAATCTTGAGGATTGAAATAGGAACACAAGAATACTATGCATATAAAGATCTATTTAAATTTGGTACTTGTGACCTTCCATCACAATGGTGACTAATTTGACAATCCTTAGACCATTAATTGTAATTGCTTTTATTGGATTGAAATTTGACGATTCACATACTCGTGTACCTTGAGCTTCACCTTGGAATCTCATCTACAAAATATTACATGTCATACGAGTGAAAAGTTTTAAGGTACACAATTGACTACACCTTGGAGGTAGCAGTGTTTCCCCTCATAGTGAATTACTGCATATTATATGTTGGAATCCCGATTCAACCAATTGACAATGAACTCCTTCGAGGCCAACCTTCCCAAACACACAGGTAATAAACTAATGTAATTACATATACAATCATGTAAACCTCTTACATGATCCTGAATAATATACATCGTTAGCATATATACTACTTAGGACCCGTTCGGGTACGGGGTTAAACCCCCCTTTAGGACTTTAACCCCCTTAACCCATTCTTTCTCCTTTTCATGTGAACCCCACTTTTTCTCATTTTTAGTATATTAATTAAATAAATTCTCTTTCATAATTTCCATCAAAAAATAATATATTATACCATCGTGTCATATAAAAATTATAAACTACTCTACTTCTACTCACTTTTTCAAACTTTAATACAACCACATCACAATAGCTACTCACTTTTCCAAACTTCAATACAATCATATTACAACAAACCCACCCCGAGTTTAACCCTCTATCCAAACGCCAAAAACACAAGAATGAGTTCCTTCTACCGGTTTAATCTAGCCAACCTGCGTGCCAAACATACCCTTACTCATGATGATTTACCATCGAGGAGTATCTTGAGTTCTTATGTGTGTTTAGGGATGATAATTGGATCGAGCTCTTACAAGTCATGCATGGTTCTTGCACCCATATAATACAGTGGGTGTCGAGCTAGCCTATGCCTAGAACATCTATCAAAATCCAACCAAACTTAAGATCGATCAAAACTAATGGGTCGATCTTGGGCCAAGCAGACCTAAACTAATCATCATCGAAGTTCCTCGTCCATTAGCAATACATCTAACACATATTCTTTAGTTCCTTTTAGATAATGATCAAGCTCCAATATCCCCATATTACCACTTATTAGAATTATGAGGACCCGATCAGTTAGGGAATAGGGTGGAATAAGAGCTAAGGGATAAGATGGAATAAGGGTAGTTAAGTGATGTTCTCCATTTGGTTTACATGTGAGGACAAGGAATAAGTTTTGGTAAGTTAGTTAAATCTGTTAGTTGCAATTACTACGATTTTGTCCGACGCATCATTAACTGAATTGTTAAAAATAACCTATCATTAATAACTCACGATGCCCATGTGCAATTGAATCATCCTTCCCTTTTTATTTAAATCTAACACTCCATAAGTTTATACATATTAGCAAGGTTTCCGTATAAGGTGGAGCATGAAGTCTCTTGAAAATCCCCTATATTCCCTTAACATACCTCCTACTAAATGCATGTTCAAACATCCAATTTGTAAAAACTTATGTCGAAGCAAAAGGTAAGCACTACTTAATTAAAACCAATCAAACGATGGAACTAGAACTGAGCATGAAATAGAAGCAGGGGTTAAAATAGATGAGCATGAAACACATGAAATAGACGAGCATGAGATATATGAAATAGAATTGCACATATATGAAATATACGAGGGTATACGAACATGAAATACATGAATTAGATGAGCATATAAGAAATGAAATAGATGAAATACATGAGCATATAGGGACTGAACATGCATATGAAATATATGAGCATGAAATACATGAAATACACGAGCATACATGGGCTAAAATAGATAAAATACATGAAATACACGAGCATATAGGGTCTGAACATGCATATATGAAGTAGATGAGCATGAAATATAAGAAATACATGTGCATACAAGAAATAGATGCATGCATATAGGGACTAAATCAAGCAACCCAAAAATTGTAACAAACATTCATCAAGGGAAGCAGGGTATAGAATCCACATACTAACTAGAAATCACTTGAAGCAGGCTACATGAAATCATATTTTGTAAAATGCATAATTTTTTAGTTAACTGGAGCAGTATTTGAAAAATCATACATGTACAAGAAAATATGAAATGTGAACCAATATGGGAGGCAACAAGTGAAATACATCTAAGCAGATGAGAAATTACGACGAGCATGAATTGGCCAAAATACAATTCGATGCAAAGATGAATATGAAGCATGCACGGTATTGAAACAACTATCAATGTACCAAGCGTTATTTTTTAGGATAAGAATAAATTTTTATCTGCAAACAGTGGCCTTGAAACATACTTTTGTAAGTGCATGCATGGGTGGGGATATTGTTAGTACATGAGCATGTATATTTTGATAATAACAAGGTTATTAGTCAAAACTTGTACATTTAGCTAGTAGGTAGTTCAAGAGCAAGAAAGCTATTGGACCAAGAAGAAGCTCAAGCCTAAGGAGCTCAAGCTTAAGTGAAGAGATGATAAGAAGCTCGAAGGAGTTCAATGTTGAGGAACATCATCTCAAGCTCAAGATAGATGAAGGCTTTCTTTTATCAGGTCATTCATTCTTGAAATTGTCTTAGAATGTAAAAGAGCTCAAATTATGCATATTGCATTTCAAACCTTCGACTTTGACTTTCATGCCAAATAGTCAAGCTGATCAGTCAACCATTCTTACCTAATAAATCACACCTGATCGATCAACCATGTTTCCTGATCGATCGTTATTTGAATTACAACAACTATATTTCTGATCAATCATCTCTTGATTTTGACCAATCACTTAAATCCTCATGATCGATCATTTGATTTGATTAATCACCTTTGTATACTGATCGATTATATTACATTTCAGGAAGATTTTTGAAAGTCGATCTCATTCATGATTTGTTCACAAAGGTTATTTCTTCAAAGCCAACGTCTATGGGACTCTAAGATCTATAAATAGGATCCCATACCTATTTTTACGACACGCAACAAGAGCAATAAGCTCTCTAATCTTTGCTTTCCACTCTACACTCCGCGAGAAAAACTTAAGAGCTATTTTCTATTACGTTCTTCATGTCTGCTCCACTTATTTGCATTCAATTCTTACGAGCACACTCCTCACTTTGTAAGATTATTTTAGTTTTGATTCATCATCTTTATTACCTATTTACTTTGATATTGAGGTTAATAGGATTGTTCACCTGTATACGGTTAGTTGACCGCATAATCAACTTAGGTTATAAATGGTAGGGTTGCATGTGCAACCAACTCGGGTTAGTGGAAGACCCATGTGGGTCAGGTTGAATACTCGAGTCGGAAGTCTCATGTTATGGGTTTTTACCCAAGAAGGTTTCCACATTAAATACATGGTCACTTGTGGTTTGATTGTTTATCTATGATTGAAAATGCTACGTAACGAGGTAATTATTTTATATTATTGTGATTGCAATGATCCATGCCATACTATTTTATCCACCCACACCCATTTTGTAGGTGTCTGCACGGGATATATAAATGAACATTTTGTATCAGAGCCTTGTTTGTGTTGAAGAAGTAACACTTTGAAGTACACATGGCTAACTTTTCAGGATCACGCCTGGAGGGAAGCTCTGTAGTTCGTCCACACTCTCCAACATGCCTAACTACTCCGGTTGGAAGATGAAGACGATGATCTTTCTCGATCATCAAATTTTACCATATGGAATATGGTGTAAACGAACAAATTTTTTGAGGAGAAGGAGACATGCTATACCATTGTCGGATTAGCCTAGATGGCGCTCAACTCTAAGGTAATCAAACCTCTTTATTGTGCCTTATCAGAAGCTGAGTTTGAGTGAGTCTCTTACTTGAAGACGACTTACAAGATATGGAA
The DNA here is from genome assembly GCA_037367405.1 of Ottelia alismoides. NCBI lineage: Eukaryota > Viridiplantae > Streptophyta > Magnoliopsida > Alismatales > Hydrocharitaceae > Ottelia > Ottelia alismoides. The sequence goes on from JAZKJV010007914.1 coordinate 173,212, forward strand.
GTACATGGAGACAACTCATGAAAGCACAACTAAGGTGAATGAATCTTGATTCAAAATGCTTACTCCTTACTATAAAACTTTCAAGATGTATAAAAGGAGAAAGCATCAAGGACATGAATGCCAGGTTCACCGCTATCATGAACCAACTGAGGAATCTCAGAAGAACCTTTCTACCTAGAGAACTTCCCAGCAAAATTAACGTCTCTCTATCAGATAACCGTGAACACAAGCTCATTGTCGTTAAAGAGTCCCAAACTTTAGCATGATCTCGTTAAAATATCTCATAGGTAACCTACTTGCCTATGAATCGAAAAAGGAGTATAAGAAGAAAGGATATGAAAAGTTGCAGAAGAGTCATGCCCTTGAAGTAAAGAAGGAATCGATCAAGGGTTGTGATAGCGATGATGATATCACACTCCTGACCTGACAGTTCGAGACTTTTCTCAAGAAGAAACGTAGAAAAAGAGAACTTAAATGCTTTCAATACGATAAAGTAGAACACGTAAGGAAGGATTGCACTCATCTACAGAAGAACTTCAAATGAGAAAAGAAGTTCAAGAAGAAGTCCAACAAGAAAGCTATGCAAGCATCATGGGACGAAGACTCAAGCAGCAGTGAAAAAGAAAACACATGTTTGGGATTCGTTGGGATAGTCAAATCTGACTCTGACTCATAAAATGGAAGTATTTATATTATAAACTTTATATACCTCTTATGATTTGCTTAGACAAATCATGATGCTAGTAAAAGGTAATTCTCTTTTTCTAAATGATTTATATATTTTCAAAAAAGGAAAATGAGTTTTTAAAATAAGATCTAAGAAGATTTAAAGTGAAAATTACCTTTGAAGAAGAAAAAATTGTTGAGCTTAAAAAGGAATTTACTTTGGTACATTCTTCTATAAAAATGAAAGATAAAATAGAAAATCATGCTTCTAGCTCTAATTCTCTCCAAAGAAGAAAGTGGGTTTGAAAAACGGAAACATTGCAATATAACTATGGAGGATTTGAAAAAGCAAGGGTACCGGAAAAATATTTTTCAAGTGACGAAGGTCAAAGAACATAGAGGAGGCCACAACAACAAAGGTGGACCCTGTCGAAAACAAACAACGTTCATAACCATGGATACATGCCACCGTCATGGGGAAGCTATCAAGAGTAGAGAAGTCCATCACCAAGGACCCTATGTAACTTCTTATCCTTTTTGTTTAGTTAACCATGCATATCATGCATTAGCGAGAACCCCTGACTTTTATCTTTTATGAGGTTAATTTAATCAAAGATTAAGGGAGAGCTCTACGCAGAGCTCATACTAATAAAATGTTTTCAAACAAAAAAAAGGAGAGATTATTTAGTCATCTCTTTATCCAAGTAGTATTATTCTACTTTTGATATCAGTTTAGATCTTTTTAATTATTCAAAAAAGGGGAAAAAGATTGTTTACAAAAATTATTTTCTCTCTCACACACACACACTTATTTTTGCAAGCACATAAAAATTTTTGTCATCATAAAAAAGGGAGAAATTGTGAGTGCATGCATAAATGGGGATTTTATTAGTACATGAGCATGAATATTTCGATCATAACAAACTTGTGTTGTTAGTCAAAAATTATGAAGTTAGCTTGTAGCTAGGTCAAGAATAGGAAAGCTAATGAACCAAGAGGAAGCTCAAGGCTAAGGAGCTCATGCTTAAGTGAAGAAGATGCTAAGAAGCTCGAATGAGTTCAAAGATGAGGAAACTTAACTCAAGCTCGAGGAAGGATCTCAAGCTCAAGATGAAGACGAAGTCCTTTCTTTTATTAAGACTTGAATTCTTGTAATTATCTTAGAATGTAAAAGACCTCAAATCATTCACATTGCATTTCATCCCTTTGACTTTGACTTTCATGTCAGAATTAAGTTAATCGATTAACCATTCTTACCTGATCGATCAACCTTGTTTCCTAATTGATCATTATTTGAATTACGAAAGGCTATATTTTTTATCAACCAGTATTGATCATTGATCAATCATCTCTTGATTCTGATTGATCACCTAGATCATCGTGATCGATCATTTGATTATGATCACCTTTATATCATGATTGATCATATCCCATTACATGAAGATTTTTGAAGATAACCTCATTCATTATTTGTTGACAATGGCTACTTTTTCAAAGTCATTGTCTATGGAATCTTGAAGACCCATAAATAGGAAAACATACTCATTCTACAACACACAATAAGAGCAACAAGATCTCTACTCTGTGGTTTCCACTCTATACTATGAGAGAAAGGCTCAAGAACTATTTTCTGTCGTGTTATTCATTTCAACAACTCTAGTTCTCCGCATTTAATTTTTATGAGCATGCTCCTTACTCTGTAAGATTATTTTATTTTGTGTCATATTCTTTATTGTGTATTTAATTTGATATTGAGGTTATTATGATTGTTTACCTATATACAGTTCAGTTGACCATGTAATCAACTCATGTTGTAAACAATTAGGTTTCTCTCATAAGAAACTCATGCTAGTGGAAGATCCGTATGGGATAGGTTGAAATTCCAAGTTGGGAGACTCGGGTCATGGTTTTTACCCAGGAGAGTTTCTACGTTAAATATATGTGGACTTGTGGTTTGATTGCTTATATGTATTAAAAGTGCTATGTAACGATGTGCTTGTTTTAGATTATTGTGATTGTAACGATCTACGACATACTGTTCGATCCACCTGCACTCATATGTTAGTGTCCATGCGTGATATATCAACCAACAACTTCCAAGCAACCCAAAAATCAAACCATACATTCATTAAGCTTTGAAATAAACGAAACTGGAAAAATGAATCAACATACCATATTGACAAATAGTTGAAGTAGAACCGAGCAAGAAATAGATGTAAGCATATAAGCATATAGGATATGAATTGAGTAATGTTTATATAGACATAGAAGCAAGCATATAAGCATATACGAGAATGAGCGAATTGGGGGGGGGGGGGGGCATCGCGTAAGAGAGGGAGAGGTGATGGCGAGACGACAAGGGCGGTTGAGGTGAGAGCAGAATAAGCTCTCACCCTCTATTCTGCAAGAGAGGGCGAGGCGCGGTCTCCAAGGCATAACATAGCATCACATTGGAGAATAGGGAAGCACAATAGAAGATGAGAAGGCAGATCTCTGAGGCATTGCACTTATAATTAAATATATGGATGACCTCATGAACTAGAGGTTAATTTACCACAATATAATATGTTCACATTAACCAAGTACATTAGAATGGGTGAAGAATAAGTTGTCCACAAATATTTTTCTTAGAGAGCAATAAAATCAATATCTCTCAAAATATATTGTGCATCATTTTTTGACCATTCTGTATTATATTGGGTTAGCGGGACAATGAGGGCTTGAGCTCAACTTGGAAAATCATATAGACCTAAGTTTTGGCCCAGGCTAGATCCATTTAAATTTTGAGCTTGGGCCATACCAGGATAAGAGGTCTGGGTTTCAAGCTTAGTTGGTCCGACATGACCAGTGCTCATCCCTACATTATGTTCTACATGACTCATCACTTCAGAAGGGTACACATGCTATACGATGAATAGTAGTGGAGGTATACATGCAAATACCCATAAGTTCAATTTTCTATGATTGTTTTTGCAAATTAACCACCAAGTGCCCCCATCCCATGCATGAAACCCCACCCAGCAGACCCGCCCTCACAGTGCATGCAAATCTCCGCCCACTCTCCTCCCCAATCAGCCATCCTCCTCGTAGCGCTCGTTGGCTCCACCACCAATGGGCTCCCCCGAGGCCAAGCTCCGCTTCATGTGCAGCTTCGGCGGCCGCTTCTCCCCCGACCCCAACCATCCTCTCCGCTACATCGGCGGCGACACCCGCGTCGTCTCCCTCCCCCGCCGCTCCCCCTCCCTCTGCGACCTCCGCTCGAAGCTCTCCCGCGTCTTCTCCCTTACCTCTGCCTTCTCCCTCAAGTACCTTCTCCCCTCCTCCGCCTCCCCATCCCTTCTCCCCCTCTCCGACGACAACCACCTCCGCGACCTGCTCCTCCACCACGACCGCCTCCCGAGGCCCTCTCGCATCCGCCTCTTCCTTTTACCCCTCCAGAAGGAGGAGGAGGATGTGCTTTATACGGAGTCGCTCTCTCTGCTTGACGCTAAGTCGTCCTCATCGTCGTTCGGGTCCTTGGGGTCTTCTTCGGCGGAGGAGGATCTTGAATTGGTTGGAAAGGCGTCTAAGCCGGATGGTGTGAATGCGCCGGAGACAGATTCGTGTTTGGAGAGGTACCCACTTCGTGATTTTGGGTGTTCTTTGCTGTATTGCTTTGTTTGATCGAGAAAATGGTTTCCTTTTTCGATTCGGACAGGTGCCCATTTCGTCGTTTTGAGTGTTCTTTGCCGGATTGGTATTTTCGATCTTGAAAGTTATATCCTTTCTCGATTTGGAGAAGCAGCCATTTCGTGGTTTTGGGTGTTCGTCGCTGGATTGGTATTTATGATCGATAAATTTAATTCTTTTTCGATTTGGAGGGACACCCATTTCGTTGTTAAGGGATTTCTTTGCTGGCTTTATGTTGTCCATCGAGAAAGTAGTTTCCTATTTATCAATTTGGAGGGTTACCCTGTTCGTGGTTTAGTTGTCCTTTGCTGGACTGGCGCCTTTTTGTCGAGAGAGTTATTTTCGTTTTTATGAATTCGAAGAGGTATCTACTCTGTGATTTTGGGTTTTCACGTTGGATTTGCGTTTTCGATTGACAAAGCTGTTTCCTTTTTGTTTTCGTGGAGGCACTTCTTTTTTGTTTTTTTTCTGGTTGGTGTTTTTGACCGAGACAATCGTTTCCTTTTTTGATGTAGAGATGCAACATTTTTTGGTTCTGGTTGTTTTTTGATGAATTGTTGGTGTTCATCAGTATGAAGAGGTGCTGCTTTCGTGATTCAGATTGTTCTTTGCCTTCGTCCGTTTGTTGTGGTAGTAAAGTTGGTGGTTCTTTTCTGGTTGCTATTGTTGATTGTCTTTCTCTCGTTCAGGATCTCATCCTCTTGTGACTTTAATGTTTCTTTCTAAGATTTTGGCTGGTGATTTGGTGAAGTTGGGTTCCTTACATTTCACAGTCAAGAAATGAGCTCGTCCTGTTAACGATTATGAGTTTTTTTATTTGATAAAATATTATGCTTTTATTGGTATAGAATATTGTTCTTCCAAGAGAGGAATTCACCAGTTGGATTCGATTCGAAGCATGAGGACGGAACCATGCCCAGCAATTCACCTGGAGATACGGTGCAGAGTCAGGTGGCGGAACTTGCCGAGGAATTTGTCAGGCAGCAGCTCCGTGCTCGTCAAAGCCCCCTGTTGGCACAACACCAAACGAGCAATCCGGTGATGCCTCTTCAATCGTTCTACCCTGTGCACACGCAACCGGCTTTGCCACAGAGCTATCATTACAGTCCTCAGATGCCGGCGTTCTTCATGCCTGCGCAGCCAAATCGTGCGTACACCACACAAGTTCCAGGACATAATTTGGTTGATGTTCGGGGCATTGCAGTGCCAAGCAACACCACCTCTGTACCACTTTCCAGCATGATGATCTCGGATCAGGGGATTGGGTCACCTTCGCAAAATCTAGAATACATGACATCCTACAAGATGAGCACACCTGCTTTGCCGGTAGTGCAGCCACCTCCCATTCCCCGATTCCTTAGCCGTACAGATCAAAACCACCCAAAGTATGTGGGCTACATCCCAACGCATCAGAATGCCACTCAAGATGCATCTACAGCTGGTTATCGTCGTGGCAGTGCAGTCCACCCTCAACTTATGTTCTACGAACAAACCACCTGTACTCAGCTGCTTCCTCAGTATCAGGCCATGAACTCAGTTGCAGCCATGATGCTCTCTAATGTCCCGCAATAATCGAAACAACACTGTAAGTAAGATCGGAGATCAGAATAGCTATGAGATGAGTCTGGTTTTACATTATATGATCCTTAATGTATGTGGCAGTCTTGATATTGGGTGATTAGGAATAAGGATGTTCAGTGATTTGTCTCCTTTGATCATGGTGTCTATGATCGGTAGTGGTCATTTGTGTTAGTGTTCAAATATGTCGGTGTTCTGCAGTATTCCTTAATAATATAAAGCATGGGTACGTAGCTGTTTGGCTTTCAGCTTCTGGAATCTGTTTATAATTTCACTGATTATAATACACGAATATCGGGTAAAATTTTGATGTCATTCAATTCTATTAGCACCCATTTCATATTGAAAGTTTTGTATAACATATGTTGATGGCATCCCTCTGGAATCCAGTGATTTTTTTTTCTTTTTCTTTTGTGTCAAAGAAAATGTTTTCTTCTGACTCACTTAAGCAAGCAAGTGCATGGGCTGTGCTGATAAACCGACTATCAAGCTCGTTTATGTGATTTCTTTAAAGATATCGAAGAATTAACCAAAGATCTTATGAGTTATTATCACATCAAGCCGTCGAGCTAGCTGAGTAGAGCTCTCGACTTCGCACAGCTATTGAACTAGGAGTCTTGCTTGAGTTTCTTTCACTGCTAGGCACTCGTGTGAATGCGAAAACCATCAAGGGATGGTTTTCTGTTTTAAAATAGCAAGCATCCATTCAAGAGTCCCCTTCTTAATCTGCATGGCAAGTGAGGCTGCACAAGCAATGGAGGCCCCACAAGCTTTGAGCCCAATGGGTGCCTGCTGCCCTTTTGATCTCTAACCCCCAGCACCAGCACAGGATGGTTGTTGCCAGCACAGGAGGTGCAGCTGGTAAATTCATGTGCCTTGTGCTGTGGAAGTGTACTGGCTTTGTCTTCTTGGAGGTTCCTGTTTCACCATAGTGCCTCCAACTCCCCCCAAACCTTTTATTTATCCTTGCCAGTGTGGATATCAGAGGCTTTTCAAGGACCCACTCTGGATTTGGCCATCAAAATCTTTTGGACATACTCCATCCGTCATCTTTAGCTCCATTTATTGTTTGATCCTACGATACTCGGGAAGTTAATTATGGTAGCGAGTGAGGCATGTGATGCATTAAGGCAGCGAGTTTTGAGAAGCTAATTATAGATATGTGCACAAGCAGTGCTCGACAAGCTGTCTAGGTCCAATGCTCACACCAACCCTTCTCTTATGTACTCAAGAAAAGTGATGCGCATTGCAATACGTGATGACCACCATGGACAATGGTTATATATAAATTACCAATATACTCATTGTATATAAAAATTTCCCTGACATAGTTGTTCCTGCTGCGGTTCTGGATATGTGCAAAGAATGCCATCTAGTGTTGCAGGTCGAAGGCACGGGAAGCTAGAAGAAGAGCCTTTTAAGAAGGGTTGGGGAAGATCAGAGAAATGTTATATACATATGATGTGGTTTGATTTTGAAGATAGGTTGATTCAAAAAGTGTAAACATATCTTCCTAAAGCAGTCCATTTGCTTGGTGGATGGTTCATGGTCCAAAGATGAGAAAGGTTGATACTATGTAGCATGTACCGTGTGATATCTTTTGAACTGATGTTTTACCATTGATATGTGCTCTTTGTTCTGCTTTTGGAAGCAGAACGAGGTTAGTGTTATGGGAAAAGGCATCCTATATTTCGAGCTTCTTTGATGGCCTTCTTGATGGATGATACCTTCCTTGGAGGTATTATTATATTATTCACATCTGACTGTTCATGTGACTCAGCCATTGGAATGGTGGATCTCCAGGTGGGGTCCTGATTTGGTGGGTGTTGACATTGATGACATCGAACCTATGTGTTGGTGACAATGCAGGGGATGTGATGGGAATCCCATTCCTAGGATAATCTCTACCAATTTTGGACCTTTTCTTTTCTCTATTTTTTATAGACAAATACTTAGACTGTTTGAGAGATCTTTTCTTTTTCTTCATTTTTTATAGACAAACACTTACCTAGATTGTTTGGGAATATAGTTCGAAAATTCCTTTTTTTTAATTAGAGAAAACCCCACAGGCATACAACTTATTTCAATGCCTTACCTGACCTTTAAAACATAATAACATAGTATCTGATCTTTAAGAGTTGTTTCAATATGATTTTTGAGTTAATGTTGATTGAATATATTAAAATAAATCTTAAAGTTTAGGCACCGCATTAATCCCACACCCGCATCTTTCCATACACATGCATGCCGCGCACATGTAACTACAATTGTGATCGCATCGTTAGTAATGATAAATAAGTGATAAAAATAAGTATAAAATAAATTACAAAGTATAGATATTAATTTTTGTTCCATCCATCTCTTTACTTCTTCGACTCTCTGATCTCCCTGACATCCTCGACTCTCCCATATGTCATTGATGCCCCCTACCTCACAACGTCGATCCAAACATCGTCGAGAATATGTTACTCGTGACTTTGTTTAACAAAATCAGAGGTTTTTGAGATTGAGTCTGAAACCTTAACTTCATCATCCCACGATTTCGAACATAGTTAATATTGTTTAGGACCTAAAGAAGGATTGAAGTTAACATTAGTTTAGGTTAGCTGAAGCGAACATGAACGAAATTGAGGCGCATAGATCATGTTGAGTTGGGTTCAGGTGAGGACTTCAACGATGCAAGAATTAGAATGATACAAGGAGTTTTTCTTTTGTATTTGTGTATTGCAGAATGGGCGTATTTTATACTAGGATACTTTTACAAAGCAGGTGAATCTATACCCCTCTACCGGGACATCGGTGAAGTTCGGAATGACAGGGAGGTCGGATGGATGGAGAAGATGAAGAAAAGAGAGAAGAATATTAAGAATAAGGGTTACACACATGTGTTCCTATGAAATTTGTCGATAACACTTGTGTCCATGATTTTTTTATGATTATATTTAGGGGTGAATATGGATCAGATAAAATTCATAATCCGATTGGATCCGTGCTATTAGATTGGATTGGTTTGATTTTATCATTCTAATGGATTGGGTAGATTGGAAATTTTCAAATCTGTTCAAGTATATATTGGATCGGATCTTTACTGAAATCTGACCCGATCCAATCCGATAATACACACACATATACATATATATATGCATGCAAACAAACAAACTTACATACATACATATAATATATATGTGCACCCATTTCAAATTCCTATGTGACCATAATCAATGTTACTCATCTCAATTTTTCCCGTATTAATCTTAGATACAAGTCTTCCTGCTATCACCTATTCTTCATATTGAAAGTCAAATGTTTAAATCTCCAAAATAATAAAGGGATTTTTACCCCACGAACCCTATAAACTTCGTAAATTGCCTTCTCGGCCTTTGAAAGGGCATAATTCCCCCTCGACCCAGGTCATAGAGGTAATTTAACAAGTTTCAATGGTTCATAGGGTAAAAATCTCATACTTTAAAGTAGTTTATCTTGGAATTTTACCTTTATACATTTCATAACTTGACTTTTTAAGAATTTGTCATAATACTTAGTACACAACAAGCAGTATTAATAGGTTCAACCTAAAAGTATTTAGATAGGCGTGATTCTATTAATAAAGTTATATTACATTCTTGTAAAATTCTACTATTTCTTTCTTCATCTTCATTTTGTTGACGTGCTCTTGGAAAAGAATATTTTTGTTTATGTTTTTTTACAAAACTTAGTGAAATGTTCATTTTCAAACTCTACTCCATGATCTATACAAACTTTATGGATTTCTTCATTCTTTTCTTTTTGCACTAATTTTTAAAATTTTATAAAAGATTTTATAGTTTGATCTTTTGTTTTAAGAAAGTGGTCCAAGTGAACGTAGAGTAGTCATCTAATATTACAAGACAATATATACATCCACTAAGACTTTCTACTCTTGTTGGTCCAAACAGATCTAAATCAAGTAGTTCTAAGAGTCTAAGGGTCCGTTCGGTAGGAGAATAAGCAGGAATAAGGATGGGGAATAAGGGGAATAAGGGTCTATTCTCCGTTCGGCTGGAGGATAAGAATAAGGAGAATAAGGTGAAATAAAGGCAGGTAAGGTGGGATAAAGATAGGAATAAAAGTGAAATAAGATGAAATAATGGGGAATAGTCGTACCACGGGGAAGCGTGTTGGGGGCTTATTCCCCTTATTCCATTCCTCCTTATACCCCAAACGAACAGGGCCTAAATGTTGAAACTAGTTTTATACTTTTGAGTGATCTCTTGTGGAGCTTTCCTAGTGAGCAAGCATTACAAAGTATTTTGGGGTTTATCCTATTGGTAGCTAGTTCACTTAATAAGTTATTCTTAATGAGCTTTTTAAGTACTTAGGATGTAAGTGGCCTAGTCTTATGTGCTAAAGCTTGACTTCATTATTACTAGCAACTAAGCATTCATAATCATTATGTAACGTCCCGGCTTAGGTCCCCGGTCCGTTATTGAGGAAAACTGGCCCTGACAACTTGTTGGGTTCAGACTCAATTAGATCCGTTGACAACCACCCAAAATGTTTAAGCCCAAGTTGTCAAGTAGTAGTCCCCATCACTTATAAACCACACCCACACTTTGTGAGTTTTAGGTATGATACTATGTTTGGGGTTGGGGTGTTACAACCTCCCCCACTTATATTCGCAACGTCCTCATTGTGACATGGCCCATCACTTCTTCCTAGTGATAGTGGCGGATGCACACTCCGGGTAGCCATTTCCTCCAACCTCTTTGTAGGGGCGGCTCCACATCCCGGGTAGCCCTTTCCACTATCAGAGAGAATTTGGCTCTGATACCATTTGTAACGTCCCGAGCTTAGGTCCCCGGTCCGTTATTGAGGAAAACTGGCCCTGACAACTTTTTGGGTTCGGACTCAATTGGATCCATTGACAACCACCCAAAATGCTTAAACCCAAGTTGTCAAGTAGTAGTCCCCATCACTTATAAACCACACCCACACTTCGTGAATTTAGGTATGGTACTATGGTTTGGGGTTGGGGTGTTACAACAAAACTGTTTTGCCTAGCCTCGAACCTGAGACCTCCTTTTGTAACCCAACCCCAAACATAGTACCATACCTAAAACTCATGAAGTGGGGGTGTGGTTTATAAGTGATGGGGACTACTACTTGACAACTTGGGCTTAAGCATTTTGGGTGATTGTCAACGGATCCAATTGAGTCCGAACCCAACAAGTTGTCAGGGCCAGTTTTCCTCAATAACGGACCGGGGACCTAAGCTCGGGACGTTACAAATGGTATCAGAGCTAAATTCTCTCTGATAGTGGAAAGGGCTACCCGGGAGGTGGAGCCGCCCCTACAAGAGGTTGACGAAATGGCTACCCAGAGCGTGCAGCCGCCACTATCACTGGGAAGAAGTGATGGGCCATGTCGCAACGAGGACGTTGCGAATATAAGTGGGGGAAGTTGTAACACCCCAACCCCAAACATAGTACCATACCTAAAACTCACGAAGTGTGGGTGTGGTTTATAAGTGATGGGGACTACTACTTGACAACTTGGTCTTAAGCATTTTGGGTGGTTGTCAACGGATCCAATTGAGTCCGAACCCAACAAGTTGTCAGGGCCAGTTTTCCTCAAATAACAGACCGGGGACCTAAGCCCGGGACGTTACACATTATCTTTGTTAAACTCAACAACATAATAGCTTTATATCATTTTCCAATTAGTAGGGGTTTCATTACTAGATTCATCAAGAATTTTAAAGCAATTGATGAAAATAAAATATTACAACATTAATCACAAACTTAGCCTACACTAAATTATGCTATAAACTATTAACTAAAAAAATTTATTAAAAGTAAATTTACCCTTACCAAGTTGACAATACCTATGACATAATCCTTATGGTTGTTCCCAAATGTGACTAAACTGCCTTCTTTGCATTCTAAGGTGGTAAACATCTTTTGTCTCCTATCATATGCTTCGAACATCCTGAATCCATGATACATCGGCTTCCTCCATTTTTCCTACAACAGTTAAGGTTGGTATCATTCTTGATCAAATTGACTTTGATGCCATCCAGTTTGAGATAGTGTGTATATCGATTTCTCGTGATCTACATTATCTTCACCTACAAATAAGTTTTGAGAAGATCTTTTGGTACTCATCTTTTGGGTCCATATGGGTTTGACATTTTCTCTCCAATTTAACTAAGCAACTTCTTATGAGTTTCTGAATTACCAGTAAATCCTATGCCATTGGTATCACGTGGTTTTCTTTTAGATTCAAGTAATTTGTCTAAATCGTCTTTTATTTAGCAAATCTAGTAAAATCATTTTCAAAGTTATCACAATTTATTTTACGAGTACTAATTTCTTTTTCAAGAAAAGTAATATCATCTTTTAAGCATGATGATTCTTCACTAAAAAGTTTTTTTCAAGAACTAATTATTTATCTTTTTAACTAACATTTGATTATCTAATTTAAACTTTTTTAATTCTGTAAAAACATCATGAAAAGAATCTAAAAGTTGAGTGTAAGTTTCTTGAGTTACCTCATCTTTCAGATCCATTAGTCCAAGGCATGTTGATTCTTCATTGCCTGAGTCTGAGTTGGAGTCACTCAACTTTCTTCTTATGAACTTTCTTGATCTTCTTGGATCACGCCTTCTTATTTTCCTTCTCGTGCTTCACTAGTGGGAAGTCTCTTCATAGACATCTCTTCTTCTTGCACTTTGTTGCATGTGGGTGCTTCTTCATTATCTTTCTCTTTGACTTGAAGATTCTTTTATTTCCCGTTAATTTCAAGAAATTTCTGACAAGTAGAACAAGATCTTTATCATTCATATCTTCATCAGATGAGTCTGGGCTGCTGATCTTGAAAGCCACTGATTTCTTCTTTGCCTCATTGATCGTCTTCTTGGTCTTCTTCTTGATTTCATAAGCCATCGGGTTCAATATGAGCTCATCCATTTCTCGGTCTTCCATGGTGTTTGCTTCTTCTATCGTTTTCACCTTTTGTTCTCATTCACTAGAGAGTGAATCAATGACTTTCCTTTCAAGCTCTCCCTTTGATAAAGCTCTTTCGCAGAGCTTTGAGGCTCTGTTCAGATGTGTGATAAACCCTCATATACATCTTTAATGGATTATCCTTCGTTCATCTCAAAATTCTCATATTCTCTAGTTAGCTTTGTAACTTTAGAACTTTTAACTTTGTGTATACCTTTATATTTGACAAGGAGTGTCTTCCAAATCTCATGAGTTATCTTGGTGGACTGTGAGGCAGATTGTACTCATCGACAGAAAGAGAACAATACAACACATTCATGATTTTTGCATTTATCTCTAGATCCTTGATTTCAAAATCAATGAGTTCTTCTACACCTTCTCTAGTGTAGGCTTCACGAAGGTTTTTGTCATACATGTCCACATCATGAAATCTATGCAGTACATGTAAATCTCCATGAGATTTTCCCAATAGCATAGTTGGTGTCGTCGAGTAGGGAGGTTTTGTAATGGAGTAGGTTGTCTCGTTTGAGCTGGTGAATAACATTTCCTTGTGCCATTTAGGACTTGCAAGTAGGTTGTTACACCAGTAAAAGTTGAACCTGCTCTGATATGAAATATGAGTCTGACACAAGAGGGGAGTAATGGTTCAACATACATTATCGAATAACAATATTCAGATAAAAGTTATTCACAAATATAAATAAAAGAATATCAAACCTAAAGACATAATGATTTTATGAGAACCAAGCAAGTTTAAACCACGACCCAGAACCATGTTATAGACTTTTCCCTTCGCTCTCTCGATGATGCATGTTTCTACTATTTTCATGCTACTTTAGCTCAGGTAGCAAAAACTCACGTACAACCACTACCTTCCTTAGACAACTCCGAAAGGAAGATTTTATTTCTTTTTATCTCTCTCAAAGAAAGAATCCACAATTTATATACCAATACAAAAATGTTGAACAAAAATAGAGTTTACAAAGGAATTGGTTAATATGTGCGGAACGGAAATATGTTGGAAGAACTACGAGGAATGCAAATCGAACTTGCAATCATCTTATCAAGATTTGCTTTCACAAGTCAAGTCATGGTCTAGTTGATTCTACTTTCGCTTTTCCTGATTTTTTTCTCGTGTAGGTAGCGCTGATCGTCGCAAGGCCCCCCACCATTGGGGGGGACAAGGAGAGGAGAGGCGAGCCTTGTCACTTAAGGTGAGGATCATACCTCTTGTGAATCCTTATATAATCATCATTGGCGGCTGCCCAATAGACTCTGCCTCTCTACGATCTCCGCCGGATTAGTAGAAACTATTATCTTCTAAAAGCTGACAGTTCACGACGGGCCCTTTCTTTCACTTATTATAGGACAACCACAAGCTTTCTTCTATAATCTGAAATGCTCCTGTCACTACTTTCCATAAAGGATTTGCACCTGGAAGTGGACTGAAACGTCTCCCCCGCCACTCCTCCAGCCCATGCTTTAGCCGCCCTGGTTAGA